>JAJLSF010000298.1:0-118868 GCA_030567395.1 Citeromyces hawaiiensis
TCTTTTGTCTCCAAAGTGTTAAGACGGTGCTGCAGTAATTTAAGGGTTTTCGTGGCTCCTCAAACAAGTTTCGGATATGCTCCGTTGATTGCACTTCGATCTTGTGCTCAGCTAGAAGTTCTGGATCTACGACTTGTTTCCGAAACCATCAACCTGAAGGAGCTTTTCCAGGCGATCAAAAACTCTCAATGCTTAAAAGAGCTTTCTTTCCCAAGAAGCTCCATCTCGTGCGAGGGATACGAAACAATCGAATGGCCAAAGAATTTATGGTATTTAAGGATCTCCGGAGGCATTTCCGATGATTTCTTGCAATCGCATTTCCCCTCCACAATAACGTCTCTCGAGTTTGCTCATTGTCCTTCAATATCAGAAACATCCATGTATCAACTATTCTGTGATATCGGTGAGAATATCACTCATCTTTCGATTCACTACCCTATGCGAGGGCTCTCAGAGAATGCAATGGATATGCTGTTTAGGTATTGTCACAACTTGACGTTCCTTTACATCACCGTTGATTATGTGACGAGGGATCTCTTTGATGAGGAGTACCTTCCCGTCGAGCCTGCAGTTCCTTTGAAAACGTTGTGGATCGAGTGCTCCGGCATGTTGGGGCAGAGTGCGAAAATTCACCCTGATGACATAACAATAGCACTTATGGAAGAGCGGCTGCCCTGTTTGATGAATCTGCAGTTTTCGTGTAAGCTGGGCTGGAATCTCGCTAGCAACGATGTGCAGGACCTCGTTGGAGTGGTTCAGGAGAGAGGCGGAAGCGTTTACGTTGTTTAATGATTGACTTTACTTCACAACGCAGCCAGACGTCATTGTCTATCATATTTTAACTCAACCTGTCGAATAACTCTGGTACACCTCACGCCTAAGCAAATATTACGCAGCTCTCAAAGACAAGGGACAGTAGCACAATAATAAAAACAAAGATTCCACTGCTTTATTGGCAAGAGCGCTCTTCGGATCCAGCCTAAAGAGAAAAAAAAAAAAAAAAAGTCCGTAATATTTGAGTGCAAACCCACATCCCAACACCATGGAACCGTATAAGAGAGGATTGCAGCGACCGTACGTTTCAGCTTCTCTTTTGGCAAAGAGGCAGAGAGAAGTTGCGGTTCGCTCCTCGAAACTATGCTCTATAGTCATGGCGGTTGTGGGAATTCTCGTTCGAGCATGGCGGATCAATCAGCCTGACGGGATCGTGTTTGATGAGGCACACACGGGGAGTTTCATCAACCACTATCTAAGTGGCCGCTTCTTTGTCGATGTTCATCCCCCGCTGGTGAAATTGATTTTTACAGCCATTGCAGCAATTTTTGGCTACGACGGATCTTTTTCCTTTTCGGAAATCGGTGATAGCTATACCAATTCAACGGTTCCTTTTGTTCCACTGAGAATGTTCAGTGCGCTTTGTGGGGGAATCATACCTGTTGTGGTTTATTGGATAATGCTCTCGAACGGAATACGGAACGTTATTGCATTAATAACTTCTCTAGCTTTGGTGTTTGAAGATTCCCTTTTCACGCAGTCATGTGTCTTCATGTTGGATTCACCTCTTTGCTTGTTTATCACAATTTGTATATATGGCGTCATCCAGGTATCCAAGTATGAGCCGAATTCAAAAGCATGGAACAAACAGCTGTGTCTTACAGGTTTTGCCATCGGACTAGCACTCAGTACCAAATTAGTTGGTTCCTTCACCGCTGTCTGGTGTGTCTCTTATATAGCAAGTCTTTTATGGGTATATGTGGGTGATTTGGACATGACGGAACGCGACTTGCGAACAAGCGTAATTTGGTGCTTCTACTTCCTCGTCGTAACGCCATTGGTGATCTATACAGGGTTATTCACCATTCATTTTGCTCTTTTGCCATATTCAGGCGAGGGAATTTCCCACATGTCTACCGACTTTCAAGCATCTTTCCCAGACGCTACGCTCCGTGACTCTAACGGGCAGGTCTCGTTCGGCTCCACTGTCAACATCCGACACTGGGCTACAGGAGAGTACCTGCACTCTCACGATCTCAAATACTTGACTTCAGGCCACCAGCAAGTCTCTCTGTATGGATTCCACGACGACAACAACGACTGGTTCCTCGAGCGCAAGCTGAGGATAGATAGAGATGAGCTCATCGCAAGGGTCAAGTTGATCAAAGACAACGATTCTATTAGGTTCTGGCATCAATCCACGCAGGGATACTTGAGCGTTGATGACATCCGTCCTCCTATATCAGAACAAGAGTATAACAACGAAGTCAATGTGGTTCAGAGCGATCCAGATGTAAACGAGCTCTTTACTATCAAAATCAACAAAGACCACTCAGCTAACGGGGATGCACAAAAACAACTGCTTTCACGAGACACCGTGTTCCAGCTTATCCACAAGGGCACCAAATGCACCCTTTTCGGACACGATGTGAAGCTTCCCTCGTTTTATGCAGGTGGTAAGCAGCTTGAAGTTATGTGCTGTGATTCTCCCACACTCGAAAATAGCTTGTGGTATGTGGAAAAATCGCTGCACCCTATATTGAGCTTAGAAAATGACAAACTCAAACTAAGCCCTCCTTCACTCTTTTCAAAGATGGTGGATGTTCACAGAGTGATGCTCAAGCTGAATAACGACTTGACGGACGCACATCCCGGCAGTTCAACGCCTGTTTCATGGTTGCTGGCACAGAAGGAAACTGCATATTATGACTCTGATGACTTACAAATATCCTTGAAAGGAAACAAAGCATTCTACTATGTTTTGGAGGTGGTGCTTTCTAGTTACACCGGCTACTGCCTAATTGCGTTTTTGCGAGATTTCGACCCGTACACGTTTTTTGACAGCCAGACTTCAAACAACTGCACCGTCTCCATGGGTTGGTGGTGCTGGGGGTGGTTTCTACATTGGTTCCCCTTTACGCTCATGAAACGACAACTATTCTTGCATCATTACTTACCGTGTTTGATCTTTGGAGCTATTTGCATTGGTCAAGCGGCCGAGTATGTCAGTTCCAAAAACAGGTTTATCGGCTACACATTGGCAGCTGTGTTTTTTGGCTCGGTTTTATCTAGTATCAGCTATAGCTTTTGACATATCCAAGATAAGATCGTTCACAAACTGTTGGAGCTCGTTTTTTCTTTCGATTTTCTCCTTTTTCGTCATCATCGTTTCGTCTAGTTGCCCCAGCAGCTGATCTATTCTCCCCATTTGTTGAGATCGCGAAACATTCACGCCGGGTAAAGTATCTATAATTGTCAGTATTTGCCGCGTCTTGACAATCAAGTCTGATGTTAGTTCCTCCAAAGATTTTTGAAATTCAACCTCCGAGTCAGGAGCATAGTCGTCTCCTGTAACCAAGGGCTCGCCCTCCAAGAAAGCGATCGACCGATGTTTCGCATCCACATAATGCAGACTAGAAGAGAACTGATCAACTAGCTTAATGTTAGCAGAAATAAGCAGGCTTCACTCACTTGATCCAGGCATATTTGCAGCTGAGTCAGTCGATCCGACATGTGGTGTATGGGTTGGCTTTTTGGATCTCTTGACTTTTCTGTACACTTTTAACACGGCCTCTCTTTTATCGATAAGATCCACCATATTCGCCACACTATGGATAAAGTTGACCTGCGATTGTTTGAGCGAGAATGGCGGTAAAGCCCCGAACATTTCCAAGGGGTTTTTGACCGACTTTTCCTCATCACTAGAGTTCCAGGTAGTATGAAGCCTTGCGGAACCGCCTTGCATCGACACAGTTCTCATTGGATCTCTTTCGCGTAGATCGATCTGGGTATAGCCGTACTTTCTCCCGGAAGAGTAGCTGGCGCGACTGAGCTGAATGAATCCTTCCTGGAGGTGTCTATTCAGGCTGTATTGAACTTCCTGGTACTGGTCAACCAGCTGTAGCAGCTCAATTAGCTGTAAATCGTCTTGACTCATTTCCTTTTGCAAGTCAACTTTGATGTCACCCAACAGATCATCTTTCTCCATGGTGATTGATTTGCACTCAAAATATTATTCATCCACCATAAAGAGAGGTCATACATTCCCGCTTATAGACTCTGACTTGGTCCCTTGGATGCGGTTTACGGAGATGACATTAAGCTTCGTCCGGGAGGAGTTTGCCCTCTATACGGAGCAGTGAATCTGGCCTTTTCCCATTCATCGATCGACCCTGAGTTGACAGACCTGTTAGTAGTGGCAGAGATTAGACAAAGAGAAGGTCAAGAGAAGATTCACGGGTTTACCGACATAGGCTGAGATCTTTTGGAGTGACGATCCAGTGTTTCTAAGATGTACGAAATGATGTATAATCGAAAATGTTGATTGGCCATGACCTTACCATCCTGGTAGAATCAGATGCTGGAATGCTCCACAAACCAAACCGCAAAATGCCGCTATATGGACGGCTACCAAGGCTCCAGTTTATTTTAGCTGAAACTTTACGATCGTTTCCTGGCCCTCTTGAGACATGACAAGGCTCGCTTCAATTCTCTCAAGATTAGAGCAATGGTTTGCAAGTTTGCTGCGATCATAAGATCGACATGCCGAGAACCCGCTCAAGAATTAATCGTTGATTTTCGATAAATGGCCCTTTCCTATATATATCATTTTTAGGGGGCTAACCTCCGCAAAAAACAATGAACGAATCGCTGACTCAATTAATGGAAGCTGCTTTGTATTACAAGGTGAACCAGCAGGCGACTTCATTGGCAAAAGTGAGCTGCAAATATCATATTTCGGTGAAGCGACTGAGAACACAACTCAAGAAGCTAGATGGACCAAAACCCCCTGTCTTACACGCACAGTCGTATCCCTCACCCTCTTTGGAGAACTCTAGCTTTGAAACCGCTAGTCTGCCCTCATCGTCTTCCGGTGAAATTACGGAAAAATCACTCCACCAGCGCATTTTGGATGATGAAGCGACTGTGGAAGAGATCAAACTATGGGCGACGAAAATGGCGGAAAACGATGACACCCTTCATAGAGAAGTTGCTAATGCGCGTGAAAAGATTGGTGATTTGGAGACTCAAGTTGGGCATTTTAGACTCTCTAATCAACAAGAGTTTTTGTTCCGCGACAATGAAATAGAACGTCTCAATTTGCATGTTGATAATCTGAATAGGGATTATGAAGTGCTGAAGGCTCAGAATGAAAAGTTGGCTCTGGAACTTGATTCGCTCAAGGAGAGTTCTCCTCAAGCAGAAGCTGAGATTGAGTTTTTAAGAAGTGAAAATGAAAAACTAACCCAGCAAGTTTTGCGTGTTAAGCGGCTTTTCCAAGAGTGATATGATTTCGGCATCGCGAGATGAATGAGAGATTTTTTTGAAATAATCATCAAGTGCTCAAGTTGCTGAGGTCAAGTGAAATACGTGCAGTTTTTTCAATAGTCTGGAAATTCAAAAATGAGCTGCAGAAATGGTTACTGTAGCTCACATACTTGTCCTCGCTCAAACTGTAATGGTTCCTTGAAATGTAAAGATCGAGAGCTTTTTAGCCTCGCAGTTCCTTCAAAACCACCCAAGATTGAAGAGTAAAAACCTTTACAACGAGGTCGCCCTAGACGGCTAATTCTGGGTTCGAGCCGAACAATCTCGTCAACCGGGTGTCGGCTTGAAACACCAGGGTGCAAACCATCGAATGAACTCAAAACAGTAACCCAGAAACAATAAAAAAGTCATCACATTATATTACAAAGAGCGAAATTAGTTGGTCATAAATCATCAAGCGAATGCAGTCATAGGTCCACTTCAGGCAGTAAAAAGTCGGGTCTGTCTTTGAAAAACGTTCTGGAGCTTCTAGTAAGCCTGGACTTTGGTCTTTCAGTGATTGGAGAGTTGGTGTCATCGTAAATCCAAGACTGTCTGCCGAAAAACTCTGCAGTTGGCGAGGACCAGTCAAGGGTGTGCCTTTGCGGTGGGGTGCTTAGCAGTCGGTCGGTTTTTTTGTCACACAATTTTCTCTGTTGCATCTTTTCAAGCTCCTTCAAGGAGTCCATGGATGTTACGCTGGATGAAGACTTGTGTTGCTGGGGCGGGGACTGCTGAGCCTTATTTGTAGCCAGCGTTGAGAGGGAAGTGGAACGAGAAAACATTGACGCGCATAAAGATTTCTCTGAACCCGACACCGATCTCGGGAGAGCATTAGGGCTCGTTCTAAAAGAGGCAAACCCGGGATTGGGTTTTTCAGGTGAAGGTGGAGGTGTTCTTTCGATCCCAAAAGTTTTATCTTTATCGATATGAGCCACATGATCGAAACCAAAGGGAGCGGAAACAACAACTTTTGCTGGTTGGTCTTTTTGTTTCAAGTTTTTAAGCCATGCCTTGAGATTCTTCTTCTCTTTGGTAAGCGCGCTTCTCAAGCCCTTTGGTTCCTCGTCGTCAAACCACACCGAGTCCATTCTCCTTCAAGTTCAAACGTGCAGATCAACGTATCTATATATTGGCGGATCCCGCAGGAGTGTTTATATAAGGGGTCAAATCACACGACGCGCTCCTGCATGTTTTAAGGTACGGTGCGTCATGTAAGAAATCGCGTCAATAGAAAAAGAACATCTAGATTTTTTATGCACGCTAAAAATGTTTCAGATCAGGAAAAAGGAAAAAAAAAAATATAATAAACCCTTATAGTTAACGCAGGGCATTAACCGCTTTTAGGGCCGTGGACTTGGCACTGGCTGGATTAACCCCTGTGACGATTCGTCCGTCGGTGACTGTGAAATCGTCCCAATCCCCCTTGGGAGCCACGTAGATTGCACCAATTTTATCAGCCACCTGCTTAACGGTGAGCATTCCCTTTCTTTTCATCGCTTGATCAACCTTCATCACCACTTCTCCGTTATCTGTAAAACCGGTAATGCGCGTTCCTCCAGCCAGTGGAGTTCCCGTTTTCACGTCGTTTAGCCCGTCAAAAAAACAGGGTCCATGGCATACCGCACTCACCACCCCTCCATTCTCGTATATCTCTGCCGCCAGTTTGTGAAGTTTAGCAGCATGAGGAAAGTCAATAGCAGCCCCGTGACCTCCGGCGGCAAAGAAGATACTAAATTCTTGAGCTGCAAGGTTCTTGGCGCTAGTACAGTTATTCAGAGTCTGTATAAACTCGGAATTGGAATTCTTGTAAGTGCTTTTATCCTCTGGTCCCATGAATGCGTCCTGCAGCGAATGCGGATCAATGACAAAACTGCCCGTTTCCGATACGATAGTCACTTCGAAGCCTTGGCTGCGGAAGTACTGGAAAGGGTGCAGTGCTTCCACAAAGAAGACGCCTGTTTTCTCACCATCGTCATAAAAAGATTCATCCGCGGATGAGATCGCTAGTAGAACTTTTCTCGGTAAAGTAGACATTAGAAATCTGTAGAAATACACTGCATATATATACCCTTAAACCTCTTGTTGCTATCTGCTGCAAGTTTACTAATACCGATACCCTTAGCCCTAATAAAACCCATATAACCCGCTCTTGACCAATCGTAAACGCCGTTTTCCGCCCCCCCCCCATCATCTCCCTCCAAAACTTACAAATGAACCGCATGAACAGGACACTCGCCTGGGCCCTTCCTCTCGAACCAGTCCTTGATGCACTTGTAGTGAAATATACATAAGCACTCAAGTCTTCCCACCTTATCGCCAGGTTCCATATCTTCCAGACATATAACGCACTCGCTCAGCCCGTTTGACGTCTTTTCGGGAATGTTATAAACGAGCATCCTGTTATTTTTGCGGTACTGTTCCGGCGAGCCATTAAACTCCGCTTTGGAAATACAGCCCTCTATGTGTGTTTCTCTATCTTGTTCAGAGAGCGATACAACATTCTCTGCACAAAGAGGACATAGTCCGTAATCGCTCTCGTTTTGAACTTGAATCGGATCGGATGCCTGAGTTCTTGTTATATGCGGTTCGCCTACATTTTTGAACACCTGAGAATTACGTCTTTGTGCATCAGATGGGCCTTCCCCTGCATCTATTGTGTTTCTGATTATAGCCAGCTCTTCTGTGCATTTATCGCAAGTTCTATGCGCAACTAGCGGGGATTCGAGGAATATCTGAGACGGTGGCGTTACAACATAGCTCGATGGCAAGTACGGCACTTTTGAAAGCGAACATCCACTACACACAATCTTGCCGCACCTCCGGCAATGATGTTTCCTATGCAGGAATGTGAACTGGGAGTGGCATATATAGCACTCTGACGCCTCTGAATCTGGCTGCCACGAAGCGACATCTCTCAAAGGACTTCCCCGGCGGATAGAGTGTGTCTCCAACATAGGTCCGTTCATGGGCGGTCCATAAAAATTGTCGTGCGCAGGAGAATTTTCTTATCGCGAGCGATGGGCAAGATGTGTAGAGCGTTTTCTTGTGCTTAATATGCATATGAATGGTGGGGGTTATAAGATTCGTTGCCTATAGTATTCGTTTGCAGTACTTTGATGATGTCCACTGCATACCTTCGGTTGTGTGTGCCATGATGTATATTCCGTATTTTAATGCACTGTTTTTGTGCCTTTCTTTTAGTGAGTGCGATCCATATTTTATCTTTCTGGCAAGGGAGATCGATTGGGTCACCATGTCCTATGAGATTTGAAGGTGAATTTTGCTAAAGTCACAGCTATTTATTAGCAATCATGCAGTTGCAAGCCTACTTGGCCCACCGATACCATTCGTCTAAGAATTGATCAGCTTATAACATTTCACGACATTATTCGTAAGTAATAAAGCAGGAATCATGGCACTAAGGTATATTCGGACTCGTTTCATCTGATGCAGGATGCACGCTATTTATACTGCGACTTGAATAAACGATATGCACGTTCATGCACAGATGACGGAATGGCTCCATCTAGAGCGTCTGTTCTAGCACCGTCTGTTCGAACACCGTCTGTTCTAAGCAACGGTGGGCCCATTTCATGATCACTTTTGAAAGAGCCCTGAGACGAATCACTGACGCTTGACTTTGGCCTTTTTCCTTTGTGATTCTGTTTGCATTTAGTGTGCTATTCACAACCGGGACGTAAAACTTTGAAGCACCCTTTACTTCTCCAATGCACAAGTCGTGCATATGTCGGGATCTCATGCCTGGACACCGAAAGGGTAAACGCTGTAAAGAAGCAAATAGCAGGAACGCGACAAAGGTGAATCATTTCCTATCACTCTAGTCGAAGTCATCTGTGACCCAGTGGGGAAGAAGCGATTGTGTGGTGAAAATATTTGAACATTTTTCTTTTCTGAAACTAATTCCTGCAACAAACTCACGAGCTGAAACCTGAGCAGGGGTATGAGTTTGATTGCACATTACATAAGAACAAAATAGATCAGTGATGCATGGTGTTCAGGGATGTATAATCGATCTGAGGGTTGAAAAGATTATTGTAGCTTGTTCATTAAGTGTAAGTACATACAGCCCTATTAATGCAGGGCATTTCGCTATCACGTGATCAACAGAAAACTATTACTACACACAAACACCTTGCGTAGAAATCGCAAGACATCTATTTATTCACTGTCATCACCCTCACTCTCACCCTCTGACTCACTTCCACTTGCAGCACTCTCCGACTCGTCACCGCTTTCCACGTCGTCACCATTCTCTCTCTCCTCCTTTCTCTGCTTTCTGCGCAGCTTCTTTTCGTCCTTCTTTGCCTTTTTGGCCTGCACGTTAGCCGATTGCTCAGCTTTTCTTTGATCCTTCTCCTTCTTCCTCAATGCATGTTTCTGCGCCAACAAGTTCTTTTCCTTGTCAGTCTTGCTGATGTACGCATGGTGGAGCACTTTGCCCTCGCATACGCCTTCCTCGATCTTGATGAGCTCAAGGTTGAGGCGAGGCCCCAGCTCTGTGAGCTTCACAGCCTTCCGCTTAACGTCAGGTAGTTGATGCTCGATGTCCGCCTTCCGCAAAGGCTCGGTCTCCTTCACTTGAACGATATCGTCGTCTTCAATCTCGGACTCACCGGAAGTAAACCCGCCATTGGCCAAGGGGTCCAGAATCAACTGCGAAACGTCCTTCACCTTGGCGAGGTTAGGCAGACTCTTGTTAGGATGCGTTTTTGCGTTTATTAGCTTCTTGACACTTTTCGACACATCAACAGACCGCGTGTCAATAGCGTAGTGTCTGAGATCAATCTTGCCCGTTTCAGGGTCCTTGTTGAGCATCAAAACTCTCTTTACAGAATTCACCTTGAGATCCTGTGGATTTATAGAGGGAAACAGACTTTGGAATGTGGAAATCATAGCCTTCTCATACGTTTCAGCAGATTTAGGACTGGTGAACCCATTCAAGACCAACAATGGAGGGGCAAGGTAGGCGACAGAATCCCTACCCATAGATTTGGGTGTTCTTAAAATCTTCCTTACATCTTTACAGAGTGAGTACTCGTTCACTTTAAAAGCCAGAGTGGGGCCATGTGGCATGGATGCCATCTTGAGATGCACCGCGCCCGATTCTTCGTTTTGACTGAAAGCCATCAGTTTAGTTACACCGAGCGGGCCGGCCATCGCAACAAAATCTCTCAGCCGGTTGGACTTTCTCTCTTTGAGCTTAACTGCGGTATGGGGCTGCATAGCATTACGCATATCTCTGACCAGCTGGGTCAGAGAGTTGTTCTTTAGCGTGGCACCTACACGGATCACCATGGACCTCGGTATTTTCTCCATCTCTTCATTGGACGCCTTCTTGTGCGTTCTCTTCTTGGTCTTTGTGTTAGAAATGGTGGTTGAGGTTACATACTCTGCGCTGAGCCATCTTGAATTTTTTTCAATAGACGTTTTTTTTTCTCTTGTTTTTTTTTTTTTTTTTTTTTTTTTTTCTCCACCTCTATGACCTCAGCTACTGAACTTGCTGATCGCATCAAGAAAAAGGCTTTGAAGGCCCAAGCTCCTCCGAGTGAGCCAAAGGAAGAAGATACGACTCTCCCAGAGGAGTCATTCACCTCATTCTCGCAGCTGGATTTGATTCCAGAACTCCTAGAGTCTTGTCAGCAGATGAACTTTACCAAACCCACTCCTATTCAGGCCCAGGCGATCCCACACGGTCTAGCGGGGAAAGACATAATCGGGCTAGCACAGACCGGATCCGGAAAGACCGCTGCATTCACGATACCGATTTTGCAAGCTTTGTGGGAACAGCAGTTACCGTACTTTGCCTGCGTATTGGCTCCCACTAGAGAACTTGCCTACCAGATCAAAGCAACGTTTGATGCTCTGGGAGCTAATATGGGGCTGCGCACTGTGGCTGTGGTTGGTGGAATGGATATGATGGACCAAGCCCGTGATCTTATGCGTAAGCCTCATGTTATTGTAGCCACTCCTGGTCGTCTTATGGACCATCTAGAACACACTAAAGGTTTTTCTCTCCGAAACCTCAAGTTTCTGGTGATGGATGAGGCAGATCGTCTTTTGGATATGGATTTTGGTCCCGCTTTAGACAAGATTCTCAAAGTCATCCCCACCCAAAGAACAACATATCTTTTCTCTGCCACGATGACAAATAAGCTTGAGAAGCTCCAACGTGCTTCGCTGGATAACCCCGTGCGTGTAGCCGTCTCGGACAAGTACTCTACGGTGGATACTCTGATACAATCGCTCATGGTGGTTCCAGACGGGTTCAAAAATACCTACTTGATTTACCTTCTCAATGAGTTTGTGGGCAAGTCTATCATCATTTTCACGCGCACTTGTGCCCATGCTCAGAGAACAGCACTTTTGGCGAGAATCCTCGGGTTTGGCGCAGTTCCGCTTCACGGACAGCTTTCTCAGTCTCAAAGATTGGGAGCGCTCAACAAGTTTAAAGCAGGTGAGAGGCAGATTCTTATAGCCACAGATGTGGCAGCGAGAGGGCTAGATATTCCTGACGTGGATATCGTAATCAACTACGACATTCCGACAGAATCAAAATCTTATATACATCGTGTGGGAAGAACGGCCCGGGCAGGCAAGTCAGGCAAGTCTGTGTCGCTGGTGACCCAGTACGATCTGGAACTGATTTTGAGAATCGAAAAAGTCATCGGCATGCGCCTTGCCAAAGACGTTCCAGAAAAGGATATCATACTGTCGCTGCACGATAGTGTGGATAAGGCACTTGCAGAAGCCATTAGGCAGACTAAGGAATTTCAGAGTAACAACAACAACAGGAAGAGAAGAAGAGATGATAATGATAGAGAGGAGAGGTGAAAGGGTACTTAAAGCTTGATGAGGAGAGTAATAGCACTGAAATGGATGGCGGAATAGACCAGGTTAATCAGACGTATTAAATGGCTTCAACAAAGAATGGCTGAGGCATTTTAAATGAAGGTGTTTAGATTATGGCAATGGAACTTTTTTTTTTCCGACAGACGCATTCGAAATTTTGTCAAAAGATTTCTAAAAGCCACTCAAAGGTCCTCGTGCTGATCTAACACGTTGTCTGTCCTCGGTTAAAGACCTGGATATGACTATGTAACTGCGATGAGAGGTCTACAAGAATATAGGTGGAGGAAACTGTGAGGGCGTGGTTCTGCAGCACCTCAACCACGACTGATTTGACTGTACTCAGCAGGATAACAGTGTGTCCGAAGCGCATGTGATACCACAAGGAAGGAACCCCAGTCGGAGAGAAGTCACAATGTATCACAAGTATGCAGAACCGTATAAGTCCTCGCCCAAATCGTTTTGAGCCACATAGCGTGCCAGGTGAATGTCACAGCTACAAGAACTACTTCGAATATCCACGTGCTATTGGTTCGCATGTCTAGCTAAGGCTATAGGCGCTCTCAAGCGTGTGACAGGTCAGCTACCAGGGGCTTGAGGTAGCGACGGGAGAGTGCCCGGGTATATATTTTTATGCAAAGGATGACGACGGCAGGTGATGTTGATCACTTGGATAAGGTATTTGTTGTTCTTTGCGCCTGCAGGGAGTGGTTGGTGACTACTAAGAGATTTCTGATGAAGCTGTGAGCACTTCGGGGTGAGAACACAACAAATTCATTACTTATGAAGAGCAATCTCCTTTTACTATCAAGTACATATAGCTGGTTTGGTCAATTTTCACTTCAACACGTTCACATAAAAAAGCTAATCGATCAAGCACCTAAATCACAGCCACTGCAGTTCTTTGTGCTAATAGCTCGTAGGTCTTGATCTGACATTATGAGGTCTTGGAGAAGGTTGACAGAAAAATGATAACCCATAGCATCATGTAAAGTTGTGCTTGTCACTGATACGTCATGCCTCAGTATGCTTTGAAAGGTGATTTCTTGAATGTCGCAACGTTTTTAGAGGCTGTGGAGCATCCCGGCTAAATCAGGACGCATGCTGTTCAGTAAGCATCCATTCGATTGTGACTCATTCATTATGTAATACGAAGCTCCGGCTCGTATCTACCCTTGAAAAAAAAAAAAATCAAAAAAAAAAAACCAGACAACATTGTCCGGCCCTTACAGAAGCAAGCTGCTAGTGAATTTTCGTCCCTTGATGGAAGTATGTCAACGTGGTGGGGGTGGAGGTATTCGGCCCGATGCATGCATAAAATGCGGGGCAAACTCTTTTTTCAAATCTCCGGGATGCAGTTACCCTGCACGGCTTGTACCAATAATGTCGGGTTATTTTTTCTGTTTTCGCACGCCTCTTTTGTTTCTGCCCTTTCCCTTCAAGATTTCCGCTATCTTTTCTTACCGTTTTTAGTTTCCTCGGTACTCCTATTCCTACCGTTGGCCTTACGACTATCATATCGCCGCTTATTGTTGCTCTGTGTGACCGCGGCACGGTTTGTATGCGTAATAGCAAGTGGAGACGCATTGGGGTGCATAGGGGTGCGTTAAAAATATTTAAGCACCCCCTGTCGCTAATTTCAAGAAAATAATGTCAAAAGCTTTCAAGTACTTGGGAAAAGCCTTCAAGTACTCCGCCATTGGCGGTGTTGCTGCTACTGGCGGTCTTATCGGACTTGACTACTACCTGGGCTCGGGACTCGATGACGATTCTGACTACTTCAAAGAGCTGCCCACCATTCTGAAGAGCGTCCCTCAACCGCCCACAAGAAGTGAGTTACTGGCTCGACTGGGCCCTTCCATCAAGCAGCGTTTCGGCGGTTCTGAGGAGGAAAAAACTTTCACCGCAAAGGACACGGAAAAAAAATTTGACGTTGTGATTGTTGGTGGTGGAGCAACGGGCGCAGGATGTGCCTTGGATGCTACTCTCCGCGGATTGAACGTTCTGCTTGTAGAGAGAAAGGATTTTGCTTCTGGGACCTCATCTAAATCAACAAAAATGGCCCACGGAGGAGTCCGTTACTTGGAGAAGGCTTTTTGGGAGCTATCAAAGGCCCAGCTTGATTTAGTGATTGAAGCTCTCAACGAAAGAGCGTCAATTATCCACAACGCTCCTCATCTATCTTCTGTTTTGCCCATCTGCGTCCCCATCTATAAATACTGGCAGGTCCCGTACATGTACATGGGCTGTGTCTTTTACGATGTATTTGCCTGGAACCAAAATTTGAGACGCTCTTACTTGATGGGACCCTCCGCTACTGCCACCGCGGTGCCCTCACTGAAAGCTGATGATCTTGTTGCCGGTGTCGTTTACCACGATGGTACTTTCAACGATGCCCGTATGAACGTTGCCCTTATAGCCACTGCTGTCAAGAACGGCGCTACATGTCTCAACTACACTGAGGTGGATCAGCTGCTGAAGGACGGAGATAAAGTGAAGGGTGTTAAAGTTACAGACAAAGAAAGTGGTAACCAGTATTTGGTTGGATCGGAAGCTGTGATTAATGCCACTGGCCCATATTCTGATATTTTGCTTGACATGGATGCTGATCCAATGGGACTTGCTCCTCAGCAGCCTCTCACAACCCCCAGAATGGTGGTTCCCTCCGGTGGTGTCCACATCATGTTCCCGGATTACTACTGCCCGAAAAACCTCGGGCTTCTCGATCCTTCCACTGCTGATGGAAGAGTAATGTTCTTTCTCCCATGGCAAGGCAGGGTGCTTGCCGGAACCACCGACACTCCACTAAAAAGTCCACCCAGTGACCCGATCCCCAGCGAAGAGGAAGTGCAGGATATCTTGAAAGAGATCCAAAAGTATGTCAAATTCCAGGTGAGAAGGGAAGATGTCCTCAGTGCATGGTGCGGTATTCGTCCTCTGGTGAGAGACCCAAAAAATGCTCCAAAAGATGGTTCTACTCAAGGGTTGGTGAGAAACCACTTGATACACTTTTCAGACTCCGGCATGCTCACCATCTCAGGAGGTAAATGGACCACTTATGGAGAGATGGCGGAGCAGACTATTGACGAATTGCTCGAATATTTCCCAGATCTCAAAGACAGCAGGAAGAACGTGAACAAGTGCGACATCAAGCCTTGCATCACTAAGAAGTACAAGCTGCTCGGAGGTGAAACCTACGAGGGCACTCTGGCCGCCCGCTTGGCTCAAGAGTACCACATTCAAACTGAGTTAGCGGACCATCTGGCTCACAACTTTGGTGACAGAGCCGGTGTTATTTTGGAGCTTATGGAGCAAAACGATTTTAACAAACTCCCCGTTTGTATGGCCGAGGAGAACCACAAGGCTACCTACGATGCATTTGCGTACCCATTTACTGTCGCTGAGCTTTTGTACTGTATCGACTACGAGTTTGTTAGAACTCCTGTTGATTTTCTTGGCAGAAGGGCAAGACTTGCTTTCTTGGATTCTCAAGCCGCCCTTGACGCCTTGCCCGGTGTCGTGAAAGTGATGGGCGATTCGCTTAAATGGGATGATGAAAAGAGAAAGGACATGTTTGACGAGAGTTATGAATTCCTGAAACATTACGGAGTGGTTCCGAACGCGTCTTCATCTTTGTAGTATAGACAATGAGTTATAGATGTAAATATAATATTCTAGATTGCGTCTGCAATGGGGGAGAGCGAAGGGGATTGATTATACGATCATAAATTGTGAGGAGCGGGTCTATTCCCACCTGATTAGACACAACGTGATCTCTGAAACTAGTTTGCAGCTACAAGAAATGCACTCTCGCGATGATCCGCTCTTACATGTAGTCAATATTGTCCAGGCGTTTAAGAGGGACAAAATTCTCCAGACGATTCATTCAAAACTTATGGATACAATCAAAAGTAAAAACATCTTTTAGCTGTAGCCTGCTTCTCTCTTCGACCCTCTTTGCTAGAACTAAACTGCGATACGGGTGTATGATTCCTGAATCACTGTTCTTGTTCAGTGTGGATTACACAAAAGACCAAAGATGCGACCAGCCATTGTTAGGAGAGGTTTCGAGATCGAGTGACGATTTCGATGAACAAAAAGATACTTCTTCCATAATCCATTGAGGTCGTTTTCTTTCAAGATGCCGGGTGAGTCAATAAACCACTCAGCCGGCATAGTATATGATCAAGGCTACGACGGTATGCGAGAATTTCCGATACTCAACTTGATTAACAAAAACGTCCTTGGCAAATGCTTTCGCAGTAGTTAACCTTTAGTAAATCCAATAAAGTAACAGAACAACTACACACTGATGCTGCTGACCGTCTCTGTTAATCAATACGATAATCAAGATAGCCATAGAATAAGAATGTGCTAATTCAAAAAATGCGCATAAACTTCTATGTTTGATCGGTTCCAGGCGGGAAAATCTGGTTGACCTTTTGCAGATGTGTGTATTGTACCTCCTAGCTAAAACTGCAGACGATGTGAAATAATGGTGTCATAGATGCACCATATCTATTCGAGTAAAAGCTACCATGTATATCAAGGTGTAATGGACCTTTAATGACGCAGATATTATTGCACCAAAGTAAGTTGGCAAACACTCAAAGTGATGCATATACACGGCGAGGTAAATGAACAATATACACGTTCAGGGACGATGTCGGAAACACTTTACCTAGAATGTTCGTTTTAATCAGCTATTTGCGGAAAAAAGACATTCTTTGGTGATTTTCATGGTAAAGGCTTTTTCTGCTAGATTCATACTGTAGTTCTATTGGAATGATTGGCACTTGAAAGTCGCAGTTACATAAAGACTGGACCGTCGGTATGATATGTGGTTTTGCGATCAATCGGCATGGTAGGCGACGAAATGATCTACAACAAAACGGAAAAATGAGGATCACAGATGTGGACGTATCGTTCATTCAACTGAAGAGACACTGTCTGATAGCAAGATCCTGTAGCCGGGCCAGCCTGAGCCAGATTTTATAATAAATACTCTTCTACAACTTTTTTGGATGTCATTCCGCTACTGTCAGTCAGTCTTATAAAAACTCCCTTATGGAATCTCCTTCATTTAACTCTATGGCATCACTGACCTGTAGATGAAACTGCTATTAATGCTAGCCTCGGGTCTTTGGTGCCAGAACTATAAAATGCTTAAACAGAGCTATATACTCTCAAGGTTGACCTCTCATTTTTTCCGCGTTTATCACATCATTACCAATCGATTCCATCGCTTCTGTATCTATCAAAGAGCCCGCATTGTCATACGCCATACTCGCCTCATAGCCACTGACGATTCTAGCTTCTGTTATAACAATCTCGCAGTGTGCCAATGCTTTTAAAACATTTGTATACCTTGTAATCGTTGATCTTATGGAATGTGAAATTGGCTCATTCTTATCACTGTAAATCTGCCACGAGGACTCTTCCTCCAATCGCGTAATTGAGACAGACCCCTGTCCCGGAGTATACCCTGTTCTTCCTGCTAAACCTGCCTCTGTCTTGGCAGTAGAGGCATTCAGCTGACTGTTCGCGCCGGCTGTAGTTTTGCTGAGCCAAATAAACCCATTCACTCCTAAGATAATACTCACATTACCCGGAAGCTGATGCGTGTGGTTTCTCGATCTCACAATCAGAGAAGATGGTACTCTTACAAAATATCCGTTTCTCAACTTTCCGTATTTTAAGGATCTTGTATGCAAAGAAGCTGAACCGTCTTGAAATAAAGACTGTACTTCAGCATTAAGTAAATCCCCTTCCTTGAGGAAACTTCTCATTTGCAACTCATCGCTTTCGCTTTTTCTTCTCAAAACACCGCCTGGTAAATTAACAGACCCCAACATGAGGACAGCATCCTGTCTGGATCCAATATCAACTTTCCACCTTTTCTGTCCCACTTCTGTGATTCGTCCAATGACATGATCGCCCGTTTCCGGTGCATATCTCCCCCTCAAAGGTACAACACTCAACAGCCGGTTAACTCTTAAAATACTTCCAGCTACAGAAGAATAGGTCTTTTCGTCCAAATAATATGTGCCATGGCCCTTCATCCAGGCAGGGTCCTCTGTTACTAGTTCGCCTGGGGTGACCATCTCCTTGCTTAGTCCCTGCTGCGCATTTTCTTCATCTGACATCTCAACGTCTGAGTCGACCCCATGCATTATCGGAACACTGCGGCTGATGTTGATCACGTCCATCTTCACCTACTTTTTTTTGGTTTCGAAATGCACGCAGAAACGAATATTTTATTATAACCACCTGGCTCACGGTGATAATAAATCTAAATCATGATAAAACTTTTCAGGTCGATGTACCTGATAATATCTTTTACATACTAAGCAGTTATTTTGTGGCTGCAGAATTCCTGCTTTAAAATGACTCTTGTAATTATTCGATGGCTAGCACAGCTCGCATATTCCTTCCCTGCAAGACTGACTTGCCGAGCCAAATCTTGCGCAAGAAGAATGCGAGGTTGCTCTACCCAAGAGACTAAGTGAAGTTTTTCTTTGAAGAAGCCTGCACTATCATTCTACGACATTATCGTTCAATACTCGGTCAATAAATAGGTCTCAGGTTCAAGACATTACATTTTGACGATAACTCCATCTGCTGTAGATACCAGTTTTTTTCTACTGCGTTGTCTAGTGTACTACCGCTTGTCGAAGACCCTGAGCGGAATACACCTTTCAGTGACAAAGCAAGGAAACCGAAATAAAACATATTCTGTGCAACAATGAGCCAGTATAGAGTGATCACAACCACAGGCTCTCTCACGGGGATATAAAAGATTTAACAAACTTTTCAACGTTAGATGCCGAGTCTCGAGATAGAGCGATGGTTGCATTTCACGACTTTTCATGGATCAATATTATGAGCCCTTCCGGATGCCCTTTCCTGCATCACATACATGCAACTTGTTCACCACTTCACACAATCTCAAGAGATCATCTGATACACCAACACATACACATCACCAGAAACCATCGAGGGACACATCTTCAAGTCCCCGTGGGTAACAGCCTTTACTTTTTCGTCATCGAAAAAGCACCAAAAGGGATCTTTCAGGTGCTGCGACTTGTTCGCCAAGCTGGTGTAATGGCCGCACTTCAAATCACCAAAGTGATTAACCAAGGAGTTGAGTTTATATCTCACATTACCTGCACGCGTTGACATTTCCAGAATCAAAGGATACTCTACTTCCTGTCTGAGTTTGTTAGTAGAATCGTCCATCATTGTCTGAAACCGGGAAAGGTGGATGATTAGAAACGGCGGAAGCGATAGAAACCGAAGTGCTTTTACACTGACATTTGTGTGCTCTTCTCGCCTGCGTGGCGACTTGCTTTTGCGCTTACCAAAAGATGGAACCAGATGATTCTTTTTCTTGAAATGCGAGTCGGGCTCTTCCTGCTTGTAGCATTTAGGACAGGCCCACGCATTGTCTCCACTCATTGTTTCAGGAGCGGTGAACAAGTCGATGCAATCATTGATGGTAACAAACCGGTTGGCTGTTGGCACAGGGATGGCCAGGGATAGAACAGAAAACTGTGAAAAGTTGCAAGACCGTGTGCCGCATGCCTGACATTGGATACAGCTTTCTAGCTGACCGCCGAAAAAATTGGTGACGGGAGAGACACCATCTTTCTCCAAGCAGCTTTCGTACCACTTCAAGTATTCGGGATCAGAAGAAGCGTAACGAACGGCAAGCGGGAAATCTTTAACAACCGCTTGATTTTTTAGCTCTTCGTGTAGTCTGTCAAAAACAAAGAGAACAAACTCCTGAGTATCCTGCTGAACGTGGGGGATGCGTAGATCTGGTCTGAGATACGCGCAAGTTCTCAGAAACAATTTGGGAGTGACCGTTCGGCCTCCATTTCTTTGAATGGTTTTGAACAGTGCGCTCACGCTATGAGAGAGTAGTTCAGTTTCAGGTGTCTGAAGATATCTTTTATACGAGTTGGAAGTGAAGTGTTCGCAGAAGGGAGCCAGATTCACAAGGCACTGGATCATGGCATTTATATAACAAGTTGTTCCGCAATTTTGCAAGCCACACACTCCGTAGTATTCAAAGAGCTGAGGCAGAGAGAGATGTAACGACAAAGGCCCCGTCGGGAGAGGCATTGGTTGTCTGGTGCTTCCCTTGACTTTTATCGCTTTCTCAGGCGGCCTCCTCTCAGACTGGAACTCGGGCCTCGGGCCTGCCGGCTTCGTTCTAGGCGAGTCTTCACGAGACCACCATGCCTTGTTCCCTCCCTTGAGCAAAAGCGGATTGGATTTGAGTCGTTTTGAGGAGCTTAAAAGGGAGAAAAAATGACACAACACATCAGCCTCTTTGTTGTCTTCTGTATAGTAGACGACGCGATCAAACATGCCCCGCTGACTGAAGAAACTGCTGCTGTGATTATCTGTCAGATCTATGAGGTCCTGCAGCTGCTGATCGGTATCGCAGTTGGGTACAAGCGACGGATCAATGCATAAAATGAAAATATGGTCAATGTGGCGAGACAGAAAATCCACCTTTGGCCGGAGATCTACCAGAAGTATTTGAGAGGACAAAAGAAGGTGCCGCAAGTTTTCTCCGCTTATCGTGGGAAGTGAGAATATGTTAAGTGGAATCGGCGGAGGTGGATCTGTTGGTGGTTTAGCCATATGATGAGGAGCGTCATCATTCGAGCGCGTAAGACCAGCTAGATTGTATCGAGGCTTGCTTTTTCTGATATACTTCACGCCGCGAAGAGAATCATCCACAAGTGATCTCACAGATCTCAGATCTTGATCGTTTTGATAAAGCGACTTCAGCTGGGCAAACACTTTTCCATTTTTCTCGCTCAAAGGCTCGCTATTAGGGCGTGGAATTTTAAGAAGAATATATCCCCTGATGTAGTGTTTGAGACCTTTTAGGAATTCATCTCGGCTAAAATGGGAGGTACTGATTTCCAGCTCACGCAGAGAGGCAGCAACTATATCGAGCGGGTTTGAAAGGGCGGTGATATTTTTTAGCGCGTTTTCTATTTGGGCATCTATGATTCCGCTGACGTCTGTATTCGATCCATTCATGAATTGTCCTGCATAAATACCTGTCATGGGACAAAAAACATAAAATGAATTTTTGCTGAGAGTATATTGTCAAATCATTACACCACATGGTTTGTACGGATAACGGATTAAATCGTCGCGCTGTGGCCAGCTTGCATGAGCTCCTCGTCCGAAGGCCTTATTGAGATAGGTCCCCAAGGGTTCAAGGCCACTACAGACCAGGACAGGCTATTGTCTTGCAGAAGAAAGTTCAACCATACAGCTCCTTACACCATCATCAAAAAAAAAAAACACAAAAAAAAAAAAGATAACGATGCCAGAGGTGAAAAAAGTCCTGGATCCCTTAGCCATAACCGAGTCGCTTGGCTTTCAGACGTTTAGGAGGGACACGCGAAGACCGTGGAGTAAACGTGAGGACAAGAGCTTGCGAAATATGGTGGTTAGCCAATTTGTTAAAGCCAACGAGCTACCTTCGTATAAGAATCAAATGATAGACCCAGAACAAATCTGTTGGGACCTTATAGCACAGCAGCTTGATAACTCTCGCAAAGCAAAGGATTGTCGCAAGAGGTGGTCCAATTCCTTAGATCCCTGCCTACGCAGGGGGAAATGGACAAGTGACGAAGATAGACAACTAATCGATGCATATAATCGGCATGGTCCGTGCTGGCAAAAAGTTTCGCTTGAAATTTCAGGTAGGACAGACGATCAGTGCTCCAAGCGATACGTTGAAGTTCTGGATCCAACGAAAAAAGATCGACTCAAGCCGTGGTCGAAAGAGGAGGACCTCGCGCTCATCGAAAGAGTCAGACAACACGGTACAAAGTGGCGTACCATTTCCTCTGACATTCCAGGGAGACCATCTCTCACTTGTCGCAATAGGTGGAGAAAGATTGTAACGGAAGTTGTTCGAGGGAAGGCTGATCCTTTCATCAAGCAGCAGGTAGACTCCATTAATGCCCCACAGAAACCGCAAGTCGATCTCAAAAAGGACACTTTAAGCCGAACAGCCAGCCCGCTCGATTCAAGCGTGGAGTGGAAGTATGCTTTGACCAACTCTTTGGGCGAAGAGATTCCACATCTTTCTGGAACGATAGCCACTCAAGAGGGAGTTGAGAAGCTTGTGACTGTTGCAAAAACGCATGGCGTGAGTATAACAGTTCATCAGCACATCCACCATCATTACGCTCCGCAGAGGGCTGCTTGCTCACTTGATCCTGAGACTCAACTAAACAGATACCAGCATTTCAACTATCTGCCTCCGCTTACAGAAGTACCTAAGCTGACGTCTAATACAACACCTGCCAGCAGTACAGGCAAGGGGAGCGATATAGCGAATCTGTTGAACCAAGATGGCAAGTCAGAGTCTCCTTCCAAGCAAGAAGAGAATACCAATGCCAACTTCCTTCCCTATGATTTCGAAGAAGAGGCAGACTACTGGGATACGCTACAACCAAAGATGAATGAAGACAGCGAGAGTCCCAAGCCGAAAACACCTGGCCCCACCGTGCAGTTTCATCCTACGCATCAACTGCAGGAAGAACTAAAGCATTTAAGCACTTATGGGTTCGATGCGTTACGTGATGAAGCTAACGATGATGACGAGGACGAGATGCAGGCGTACGAGTATGGGCCATATCATCACATTTTCAATACGCGAAGAGCAAAACCTGCAGTTCCTGTCGGGTACACATTTTCGCTACGGAAAACTCAAGACGAAGACACATTTCCTATAAACCCCTCATGAATCATGATTATTTACGCTCAAAGTAGTGAGACCCGCCCATTACGCCGCAGCCGGCGTCCATAAACCATTCACCGACATTTAAGTACCTTTCACCCACCCCCTTTAACTCACGGTTCTCTATCATATCCAGTTTAGGACTCAGCCCAGTGTTTCTTCTCACGCCTGCCAAAAACGCAGAAAATAATACAAGGTCTGCAGAAACGTGAATGAGCTTGCCGAAAGTACCCATATTCTGTTTCTGATAAGTATGGTGTGAGGATGTGTTCTAAAAGGCGTGTTGCGGCTAGAAAAATTCTTTGCCCTTTTTTCCCGCCAACATAACAAGCAACCAAACATAAAACATGTCAGGAGCATCTACATGCGGAAAATGTTTTTTTCCATAATTATTAATGTTTTTAGAAACACTGAGAAGAGCATGCGCGTCATTGGAGAGTTGAGCTGCCGCTAATAGTCAGAATACTGGCGGATGTTTATGAGTAGAGCCGCTAACAGCGCTGTTTTTTCCGGCGCAGGTTATCATGTCTTCTGTTCACCAACCCATAGGGTTCTCTTATATGTTAAGCTATGTGCCCCCGTAGATATACTTGTGACACACTGGGATGCTGTTCGGTGGCGGAGGTCGTGTACCGCCCATGTTATTCCCCGGGTAACCTTACAATAATTCATCACCCATCAGGTATAGTGTCATAAATGTCTGGCAACAGAAATTACAGGGACAGCTACCGCCCTGATTATCCTGATAGAAGATCGGGAGGCGGATCTTCTTACAGGAGAGACGGCAGGGGACGAAGGGATGATCGAAGACCTTCAGATAGACCGCCGCCCCGCAGGGATGCAAGACCCCCCAAAGGCCCAAGGGGCCCGAGATCCAATGGCCCCAACCCAAGAGATGACCACTACAGACCTCCTCCGTCTGGTGGCCCCGCGCGGAAACGACCAAGAAGAGACGAACTCGATGATGATGCATTCTATAGACAACGCCGTAATGATCCTCCACCACCCTCTAGACGTAATGACGATGGAGGCGATTTGTTTCCCGCCAGAACGGAGCCTAGAAGAGGAACTAATCTTGCCAATCTGCCAAAGGGACCTGCTGCCAGTCGACCAGCTCCAAAGCGGTCAGATTTTCAAGGCAGGTCTTTCAAAACGCCTAAAAAGGCTGTTAACAGAGACTCGGTGTTTCAGACGAAGGAAGAATTAGAAGAGCAGCGCAAAAAAGATTTAGAGTATCCTGACTTTCTTCCAAGAGAGCTTCATCATTACATGACATTGAGCAGCAGGGAGAAAGCGGTCTATGAACGAGAGCAACAAGTAGGGGAGGGCACCTATGGCAAAGTGTACAAGGCGAAAAACAGTATCACTGGTAAGCTTGTTGCATTGAAACGGTTACGACTGGAGAATGAAAAAGATGGGTTCCCGCTCACCGCAATGAGAGAGATCGGACTTATGCAGAGTTTCCAGCATCCTAACATAATAGGACTAACAGAAATGATGGTGGAGAAAAGCTACGTTTACATGATCATTCCTTATATGAATCACGATCTGACTGGGTTGCTGACACATCCAGATGTCATTTTGACTGACGGACATCGGAAAAATCTTTTCGAACAACTGACGGAAGGTTTGAGCTATCTTCATTCCAAGAGAATAATACATAGGGATATAAAAGGCTCGAATTTGCTGATCGATAATGACGGAGTCTTAAAGATTACGGATTTCGGACTCGCTCGAGTGATGAAAGATGTCAAACAGGGAATTGAATCGCCTGATTATACTAACAGAGTCATAACTTTGTGGTACCGGCCTCCAGAGCTACTTTTGGGTACTACTGATTACGGCCGAGAGGTGGATATATGGGGAATAGGGTGTCTTTTGGTTGAACTTTATACAAAGTCTGCAATATTCCAGGGCATGGATGAAATTCTTCAGTTGAAGGCTATATTTGAGATAATGGGGACACCTTCTATACAGTCATGGCCGGGGCTAGACTATCTGCCTTGGTATGAGTTGTTGAAACCTCAGTGTGGTTTGCCAAATGTGTTTCGAGAAAAGTTTCAGGCGGCTGTGAAGAGCGAAAACTGCATCGATTTGGCTGAACAGCTGTTATCCATGAACCCTGCAAATCGCATATCCGCCAAACAAGCTTTGCTACACCCTTATTTTGCTGAAGCCCCACAGCCCGAGCCGTTGTTGTTTCTGAAGGAGCTCAATGGTGAGTGGCACGAGTACGAGTCAAAAAAGAGGAGAAGAAAGGAAAAGGAAGATGAGCGCAGAGCGCGTGAGAAAGGTGTATGAACTATGATGAATATATCTAAATAACTGGCTGAGAGCGATGGGTATCAACTGAACTTGTTGAACCTAAATGATAATGCTGAATGTTACATTTGTGCTAGTTGCCATACAAACGCACAGTAGCCAACTGCCTGAGCATGGCTGCAACATGACTATGAGAAATCTCACGAATACTTGCATGAGATAATCTAATAAGGGTTGAGAAGCCTATGAGTGAAATATATCTTGTAGTCCCTCAGTCTATGGAGACCTCCAGCGAGCATGAAGTCTGGTACAAGCTAATGTGAGAGCTTTGTTTTTATGTCCCGATAAGGAAACCACCTCCAGCAAAAGTTTTAGCTACTCGTATCCTCCGAAAGTATATGCGGTCAACCGCAGAAAGCAGTGAAGCGATCCTCAATCTGAATTTAACAAAGAGCCGACTCGAATGAGGCACTCTCCGGAGGACCATAAACTGCAGTCGCTATAAAGCGGGTTTTAGTACATCTTATGCTCCCAATCAGCTATTATACTGGGCCGCAGATCGGGTTTAATACATATGGGCTGCATGTTTGTGCTGTATGTTTTATTTATGCTCTATATCCGACAAGTTCATCGGAATAGCACTGTCTGATTGTGGTCTAAGGGACTGAGAGAAGCGCTACATACTGATGATAGCCTTTAATCGCAAAGACCGTGGTGAGTCTGCTGTCAACTGCTGTTGAGACCGTCAAGTATTCCATTTTTCAGAATAAAGCCCAGTCCGTTGCTGTGGCCATCGGCGAGTTTGAACAGCCACTGGCCATAAAGAAATCTTTCCTTTTGTAAGACTCCCTTCGTTTCTATGACACCAGCCGAATAAAAATGTATGCGGAGCTTGAAAAATGACGTTTTCTATAGTGACAAAAATCATTGATCTAGACTTAAAGCGATGAGAAATTAAAAGAGATGAGAAATGGGCTCTTCATGCGGAGCAGCAAAGTAAGATTTGAACGCACCATACTGTGAGCAGTTGTTCATTTCTCCTCTCCTCTCGGCCTCAGGAAGCCACTTTTCTATATTTGAAATTCTGTTCTTGTTGGAAGGGTGAGTCGATAGAAACTCTGGAGGAGATCCTCCGCCAGCGACTCTCATTCTCGAATTTGCCATCATTCTCTCCCAGAAAGCAGTGGCGGCCTTTGGGTTGAAACAAGCTTCCGACATCAGCATGAGGCCTATATAATCAGCCTCTGTCTCCATCTCTCTTGAAGCTGGTAATCTTAGAAGAGCGTTTGAAAAGAAAGAGCCAACCAACCCGTTTGTCGCCAACTGAAGGGCTATGTTAACGATAGAATAAATGGGCGATTTCGAAAGTCCCTCGGCAGAGTGCCTAGCCATTTGATGAGCAAACTCATGAGATAGAACCGTAGCCAGCCCATCGTCGTTTTGACAAAGGGGGAGAATAGAACTAAACACAAAAACTTTTCCACCCGGAAGGACAAACGCATTTGGTGGAGCCTGTGGATCATGGACAACATGAACCTTCCAGTCGAGGTTGGGTTGGTCTCCCGCTACTTTAATGATACGAGACATGACAGACTTGACGTTTTTCACCGTCGGATGGTTTTCCGGTAAAAATTTACCGTTGTATTCATTCAATACGGTGTTATAGCCGCTCGCACCAATCTTCTGCTCGAGCCAATCCGGAACCCATAGAAACCGTTTTCTATGCGTCACGGGTGCTTCCTCTAAATTACTGGAATAAAAAATACCAGAAACAGAAACCACCGCAGCTGAAAGCTTGAGCGTCTTTGGATCGTTCCACTTAAATCCGGTCTTTTGCCCTGCAAATCTAGTATAAGTAGCGTACCTTCTCAGACTGAACATCAAGTGATATATATATACGGCCAATATATATAGTATCGATGGGAAGAGCAGAGTTTGGAACACCAAAGCATGTTTCCAACCAGATGAAGGCCAAAGGTCTTCAGAAGCTGCGATTTTACTGCCAGCTGTGCGAGAAACAGTGTCGCGACGACAACGGGTTCAAGTGCCATATCCAGTCGCCTTCTCACGTCAGAAAAGTGAGAGACCTAACGTCTTCTGGCAAGGGGAAAGCAAAAATCGAAGAGTTTTCAAGACAGTTTCAAAGCGACTTCATCAGACTCTTGCGAATGTCGCATGGTGAGAAAAAAGTGGGCGTCAATAGGTTTTATCAAGAGTATATATCTAATAAGCAGCATATTCATATGAACTCCACCAAGTGGCCCTCTTTGACTGTGTTTGCTTCATTCTTGGGGAGGAACGGGATTTGCCGTGTTTCGGAAGATGAACAGAACGGACTCATGATGAGTTATATAGATAATTCACCTGAAACGGTAAAGAGGAAGCACGATTCCGCGCGGCTCGATATGGTGGGGCAAAATGATGAGGATTCCAATCTTCGACATATTGAGAAACGTATAAAAGTATCAGAGTCATTGCAAAAAGAAGACGAGGCTCCTGTACGAACTTTGGGCGAAAGCGATAAACCTGAAGCTGTTTCCATATCACTCAAAACGCAGCAGACTGAGCCAGTTAAGCAGGTGAAGTCTTTTGGGATGAAAAAGAAGGCTCCTTTAGTGGGGAATGCATTTAAAAAGGCGAAGAGACCTTGAATCTTTCGCAGCGTTGTCGAGTTTCGTCTGTTGGATCTCTAACAGCAAATACCGAGTGAGAAAAATGCCTTGGTTTAATAAAAACCTACCCGGAATGACCGTAATGGACATCAGAATATCCAAGAAGTGGTGCGTCCGTAAATCAGCCCGATGCTCGATCGCTGCAACTTTAACGTCATCAAGAAGCATATAAATTTGCAGCGTCATTAGTGGATGTGCGATGCTGTGGCATAGACTACTTTTCGAGAAAAGAAGGGCATAAAGAGAATTGAGGTTCACGCCCGCTTGACTAAGGCAAAAAAGGCATAAAGAGGCATAAAGAGGCAAAAATCCTAGATGGGATATATATTGTCTCAGTTTTTTTTTTCCACTTGAAATTTCACTACCCTGTTAGTCTTAAGTCATTTCTGTTCTTAGAGTTCCCCTCCTGAAGTAATCGATTCTTGATTTCAGTTTACCGCTCTTGTTCGACCTCTTTAGATATGCCTGGTATTGCAAGCACGAGGTATGTCTCATCGCCTTACTTCTCACCTCTACCATTGACTCTCTTTAAACGTTTTGGAATCTCGCCCCATATCGCCGTTTTGTTCTCACGCAAGGAAAGGGGTTATGATCATGGAGAGTATCTATTTCCGATTGAGTTATATCAGTTATCTTAGCTATTGTAAGTTCAATTTCTTTGTTCATCGATATAGCATCTGCTGGGCAGTCCTTTATTCCTATATTCTTAGAAGAGGTGGGTGAACTTTCTCTCTCTATCTAACATAGGCAATTTATAATGTTATAGCAGAATAGCTTTTGAAAGTAAATGTGTCGCATGTAAGCTGGAGCTGACTTTTTCAATCAGTAACTGCTTTTTAAGGGTTCCCAAAAGACTGCTTCTTACCAGGTTTGTTTGGTGTGAAAATACGCTTGTTAACCTCTTCAAATTACTCGTCTGAAGCATATTGAGAGGGTGGCTTGCCGCTCATAATATGAACACAACCTTTATTAAATTGTTAAGACCCGCAAGAAACCAGATCGCGAAAGGTATTACTGACTGATAGATCTGTTGTCTCGATTTTTTCTTTTTGCACTCGAAAAACATACAAATTTCCTTACACTTTACATGTCTCCCCTTGATCAACTTTTCAAAACTTTAACTTTATGCCACAGCCCTATCTAATATGGTATATCTGAAGGGTCGCTATACTGACATACTCACAGACAACTTGAACCGGACATCTCGCGAGTAGTCAGATCCTGCAATACATTAAAATTGATCTATAAGCACCTCTCCCTCTTTGAGCTCCATCGAGGAGACTTCTTCAGAGGTGAGCAGCATTTTATGAGGCATCTCGCATGTAGAAGTCCGGCGGTGATGTCTAGGTTCTGCATTAGCTAATCTTCTCAAATTCCCCACTGACCCCCTGGGCAAAACTTGCCTCTCAGAAACTCCGAAATTGATCTCTCTCAGAGGGTGCTTCGAAGAAAAGCTTCTTGGAAGCTTGGTTCGAGGAGGGAAATAGCCCGGCTGTTTATGATGAGCCACGGGAGACGGTGGTTGTGTAGCAAAGTTGGAGGTAATTGGCAGGGTCACGTGCGGGCCATCATTCGACGTGTGTCGTGTATGCGATGACGGGTAGAAGTTACTAACTTTGATCTCATTAGCTGAAATGGTTTCTGATCTCTGCCTCTTCCCTTGGGAGTTGGAACGCGAAATCAAAGCCACCGCATCCTCTGGCGCAGCTTTTCTTGCAATCAGTCTAGAGCGTAACACAGAAACTGCGCGATCGATGCCAAACTCCACACTGCACTGATTTTTGATAAAAGTGACTTTGGGCCAAGTAGCTCTCGCTCCACGTGCCAAGGCATCGAAAATAAATTCCGGTGTGGGATTGGCCAAGACTTTGTGCATTTCAGCAAACTTCCACTTGGGCAAAATCGTTACATTGCCACTATATTTCTGCGCAAACAGAGATCTCAATTTCGTGCAGAGGTTTGGAGCCAGCCCTGCCTCAGTCAAAAGTTCGAGATAATGCATAATTTCGTTTGCCCACAAATCGTAAGCTGAAGAAAAGACCCTTTTGATTCGAGCACCAATCTCCGTCTCCACTTCTCCGCCCACACACTCGACTGACATTTTCAAAAACGGCACAACATGCGGGTTGACCTGGCAGGCGATGATGTGATCCACATTAAACATCTCACTCAGACGTGTTACGGGCATATCGTTATCTACAGATCCATCCAAGTACTTTACCGATGTGTGGTTCCAGACCTCTGTTTCGCCCGTTTTCAGGTTTTTGCAGTAAATAGGACTGGCGGCGAAAACCCCTGGTAATGAGCACGAGGCGCAAACTGCAGACCAAACCAAAACGTTTGGCGCTGTCAAATAGTTGAGCAGAGAAGTTTGTTCATGCAAAGATTCAGGGGAAACCGTAATGTTGAGGATCCTGCCAGTTCTGTTGTACGACTCTCGGAAAGTTATATTGCCCAAGAACGCCCGCATGGTGGATTGCAGGTACTGGGAGTCGAACCAGGTGCCGTACTTGAGAAAACGCGAAAGTCTCTGTAGCGTAGATTCTGGAGAATCTTTGCAGTCAAAGATATCGAACGTGCGGTCGGACAGAGTTTTGAGAGTATACAGGGTTTGTTCGGCTGTCTGGACACATAAAATGCTAGCCACTATAGCTCCAGCAGAAGAACCGGAGACAATCTTGGGCAGAAGCTCCTGTTCTACAAGTGTTGTCAAAACACCAATGTGAGACATACCAAAGCATCCTCCTCCGGAAAGAACCAATGCAGTACGGCCAATGGCCTTGCGAGTTTGTAGCAACATTCCCAGAACGTAGCGGTCGTCTAAGCCGTTATTTTCAAGCATTAACACATCCAGCACTTTCAGGCACTCATTAACGTACTCTTCGATCAGTCGTTTAGTCCCCACATGAGAGTGACGGTAGAGATTTACGTTCCCTATGTTTCCCATATTACGGGTCCATGTAGTTCTCGCCAAATAAAGAAGTTTTTTGTTATCGTTAGCCATTCTGGCCGCATGCAATGAGTCTAGTCGTTTTCTTATGAGGTTGTAGTTGTACAACGAGCACTCCTCCTCGTCTTTCCACTCATCGTTATGCAACATCTTGTCGAGCTCGGCAGAAGTATGGTGCCATTGCGAGTAGCTTGTGGCACTTTCCTGCTGAATTAAAAGAGTCTTTGTCTCTCTGTGGAAGAAAGATTGTAACGAAGGGGGTAGTAGAAACACAATAGCAGAAAGTACACAACTGGCCACCCACGTCACAAGAGAGATCGCAGGGTTATGGCGCTTTCTTTTCTCGGCCTCCTTGCTACACTCACCCTTTTGTATGAGCTGCTCCGTGATGGAATCAAACGGGTTAAACATACACAAAAAAAAGGAAGGGGAAATATATAGTCACTATATATACGGATGAGGAAACTGTGCCGCGCACGCCCCTCAGACCCTTCCCCGCCATGCTAGTGACGGAAGTCACAAGATGTGCGGTTAGCCGTTTCTTTTTTACTGTTTCCTTTTAGTACCGCTGCATGACTGCAGAAACCTTATGCACAAACTTGTCCCTCTGCAGTAGAGCGATAGTACTGGGGTCTATATCAGTTCCGTCAACTATGAGGTTTTTTATTTGAAGAAGCGGGCTGCGTCCGTCCTTGATTCTTGCCCTGTTGACCTTATCCGAGTACTGGAAAAGATCCATGAGTCCTCTTCCAGTTATGGCATTGTTGGAAAGGTCGAGGGTAGTGAGAAAAATCCGATCCTCATGCATTACAAGCGCGTCACCGAACTGCTTCAAAGTAAAGTCGTTCAAGTCGGTTGAGTTATTGAGGTATAATTGGTCCAGGTACTTGCAGCGGCTGAAAATTTCATACATTTCTCCAAATTGAAGACGGGCTTCGAAACCGGAACGTGGAAAGGCCAGTTTATTGCAGTTTGCCAAAGACAGACAACTTATCATAGCCCCACAGCACGATAGCAGTTTCCATAAACCCTTGAAGCTTATGGCGCATCCTGAGATATCGAGCACTGAAAGGTCAGTCAAGCAGGCATAGTTATCCAAGCCTTGAAAATGATGTGTCTCGTTTTGCGGTTTTTCTTTGACTACCAAACTCCTCAGCCGCAGTCTTGCCCGGTCCTCATACACTGGTTCATTTGAATCTCCTATGAAGCGTCCCCACACTTCTGAAAGCCCCAGTACCACGTCTTCCAGCTTTAGTCCATCGATTTGCTCCAAAGCCAAATGTTGCAGTTCAAGGCAGTTGCACCTGCTTAACAGCTGGTCTAGCCCAGCATCAACGAGACTTGTATTGGATAATTTCAAGATTTCAAGGTTGGGAAATTGGCACGTCTTGATGTACTTCATGATATCTTCAGAAGGTTGAGAGCACCCTTGTATTACCAAGCATTTTATGTTTGGCCATTCTGCCGAGTTCTCCTCCACCCCTTCGGTGGAGCGTATCTGCGTTATCTTGAGCTCAAGTGTCGTCAGCGCGGGCATTTTAGTCAGTATGCCATGTAGATCGCCTTTAGAGTATGAGACTTGGATTCGCAGACATGTCAAATTTTCCAAATTCAAAAAGCCCATCTTGTTGTCGGTCACGCGAAAAATGTCAATCATTGGGACGGTCTTAAAAGCCAAATCCAAGCATTCGTAGCTCAAGGGAAATCGTCCGAATAGCTGTTTCACAATCTCTCGTTCCTCTGACTGTCTCGGTCTCAATCTCAAATGTTTTATATTTTTATAATCTCGATTTCTGTGCACTTTGTTGATCAGTCTCATGCCAGTCGAGAAACTTTTGTATGAAGCTGGATTTTTGAAGTAAACCTTTTGCCACAGGGCTGGCGAGTTTTTTATCAAAACATTCCACCCAACAGAAACAGTGCAACATGCTAAAATGTCACGCAGAGGCAACAATCCCATAATTTTTGTAACTATCTCGAGCGGGAGGCCCTCTAGCAAGTCAGCTGTTGGAGCAGCATGTTTTGATTTTTTCAAAGAAACGATCTCACTGATGTCAGAAGTCGATGCAGGCCTTTTTACACTGACTTTCTCTGAAAGCGCGTGACATTGTTGCAATAAGTTATCAAACAGCTTTTTCGATACTGAAACCTGGAGTTTTTCTTGTGCATACCTTATTCGTTTCACGGCCCTCGTATAGAGCTCAAGAGCTTCATCCCCCTTGCCCATGGCACATAGAAGCTTGCCTCTTCGAAGATAGCCTTTGCAGTTTAGCGGATCTAACTGACACACACTGTGTGACTCCTGAAGCGCCTTTTTTGGTTTACCTAGCTTCTCAAAACAAGCGGCTCTGTGATCCATGATAGCACATAGCCGAGGATGAACCTTTTCTCCGATTGGAGGATTTATGGGAACGCCATAGCTGGTTCGAAACTTTTCAATTTCCCCCTCAGTATACGCAGTACATGCAGCAACAGCCTTTGTAAAAGTCAAGAGACTTTCCCGGTAGTGGCCCTGGACAAACTGATCACATCCCAGCTTCTCAGCCTTTCCAACGGGATCCATCGCGCGGGTGCATATATATATGGGTAAAGATCTGGCGTTACGCGTCAAAAATAAAAAAGGAAAAAAAAATGTGATGCGACAAAAAAGAACCAAATTTCCGTCAAAAGATAAGAAAAAGGGTCGATTAGCTGTCGATTTGGCCGGGGAAATTGTCTAGAGCTCTACAAAAGACGTCTTGGAGAGTTTAAGCAGTAGAGTACTCGTCGCTATGATCTAGCCGTATTCTCTTATCGACCTTGACACTAGCCTCAAGCGTTTCGTTCCCGACAAGCTCGCTGTCAATTGCCTATAAATCGAAATTGTTGATCCTCTGCTTTTAGCAGAGTACATATATCCCTTGGAGTCAGGAACTAAGCTGTTGCAGCAATTGAACGATCTCATCACTGAGAATGTCCTTTCGCAGCTCATAGAATTTGAAAGGTTTTTTTGCAACGTAACCGGAAGATCGAAAAACCATCGCTGGGGACATTAATCACACTTCTGCGTAATGAGTCTCGCCCAAAATTGAAAACTTCTGTCATTAGAACTTTTTTCAGCGCATCGGGAGTCCAAAAGTGTAGAAGTCTTTTTGCCTCCGCTTGAAAAGAAACCGACTGATTTGTGACGAAAAAAATCAAGGTGGCTTAAAGGTCGGATAATAATACTCGGGAAAACTCCGATTTCAAACAATTGTTGGCACTTTCGAGGAATGAAAGTTTCAGATCGCTATCTATCTGCAAACCAACCAACTATAAATAAAATAAAAAGCCAAATCAGGCATTCAAATGCCGGGATTTTAGAAGAAGAGAATATAGACTGGGAAACCACCGGCTGATGTCGTTAGAGATACGAGTGCACCCATTGAGCTCGTAGATAATAATGCAACCCCGCAGAGAGAGAGAAAGAGCATTTCGAGGTTTTGCATCCATGGAAAGCTCTAGATATCGAGGAAAGATAACCCTGATGAGCAACCCTACACCACTTCCCTAGATGTCCTCCTTTCCTGTTGACAACAGCACCCAATCGTTTTGGTTCTCTGAAAGAGACGAGTTCTCTCATCATAGAACAACCGCTGATCTGCCCCAGCATAGCGGCATTGTCATCATAGGGTCGGGCTATTCCGGCACAACCATAGCCCACTGGCTTATGGAATTGGGAAACCACTCTATCACAATGCTCGAAGCTCGAGAAGTATGCTCTGGTGCCACAGGCAGAAATGGTGGTCACGTGAAGCCATTTTTTTCTAGATATCATAGACTCTCGCATTTAAATGATCGTATCATAGGCCACCTTATCAACTACGAGTTTGAGCACCTGCAATTAATTCATCAACTTGTAAGGGAGCTAGATATAGATTGTGATTTTCTTCTTACGAGAGCATGTGACGTGTATCAGGATAAAGCGTTGGCTGAATCGGATCGCATCAATTTTTTCAAAGCATTGGCTAATCCATACGTGAAGCCCAGTATCAAAGCCTCTGCGCAGATAATTCTTGGATCAGAAGCGAAAACCATTTCCAAAGTAGAAGGAGCTCATCAGATGATAACCTATCCCGCTGCTTCGATCTGGCCCTATAAGCTGATTGTATCACTTTTGAAGCGATGCGTCTCACGGGGCCTCAATTTGCAAACCAATACGCTTGTCACTGACGTTAGTCAACTCGAAAATGGACGGTGGAAAGTGTCAACTCCGAGAGGTGACATAGAATGCTCAAAAGTTGTTTTCGCCACAAACGCGTACACCAAGGCACTTTTACACGAGTTTCGTAACAAGATTACTCCTATGAAAGGCGTGGCTTGCCATATTGAACCTGAAACCAGTCCCATTCCACATTTGGGGAGCTCCTATTCTTTCTTCAAGCCTGAGATTCCTGGCGACTATCTGATCAACCGGGGAGACGGCTCAATTGTCGTTGGAGGAGGGCCCGAGGTAACCGACTCCGTTGACGATGCCACCTATTCTGAAATGACCGCAAAGTACTTGAAGTCGCATCCAAATAGAAACTTCTCTACGTGGAAGACGCTCCCCACGAGCTCTCGCTATGTATGGTCTGGTATTATGGGCTACTCGTTCGATGAATTTCCCATAGTGGGAGAGTTCAAGAAGAATGGCTATATTTCGGCCGGATTCACTGGGCATGGAATGCCTCGGATATTGTTAGCCTCAAAGGCGATAGCTGAGTGCATACATGATGGAAAGAGTATTGAGACCGTGGAGTGGTTGCCTCAGCCTTTCAAATTCTCTGAATCACGAATGAAAGGGATTAGCAGGGCGCATAAATTGTAATATCGGTACTGAAGCTTTTCACGGCATGAACAGGATTTCATAGAAGCTTCGTGCTCTCCATAGAAGAGGGTTTCACGATTTGATATGTTGGGAATACAAAGTTAGCTATATATCTACGATCCTAGATTTTGGATCGACACTTGGTGGGGTGCGGCGTTTGGCATTACACTCCAAAGTGGTCAATCTAATTAACCTTCATAAAATTCCGTTATCTCTCGAAAAAGCTGATTCTGAAAAGGAATTCCCCTCAGGCGAAATGGTGAATCAAGTTTTGTAGTAATTCCATCATCGCATATGGAAGATTTTTTATTGCTACGAAGCACTAGCTTATATAAATGGTGAGCGGGTCATTTCCTATGTAAGTATGCATATCAGCATGATCCTGTTCATCTCAAGTCACTCAATATATCCTTTTGGCTTTGCGGTTGATTCCACCCAAAATAGGGTGAATTGCTCCATCATCTAATCGAGATACTTTGAAGTTTCCCCCAATTGTCGCAATGAGACTTAGTTTCCAGCACCATATTTCATACTATAGACAGAAGTACCGAAATGAATTACTAAAAAAGTACTTGCTGACATCGTTTTTGACATTTGCATAAGTATTGTGTGCGTTGATACAAGCTTGATTGAGAAAACCTTGCTTGTTGGGCTCTTTATAGTTTATAAAGCGATCTCAGATCGAAGCAGGCGGCGCGAAATTCTCCAAACTCGATTATGTCACATATTCTTCACACACATAGGGGCTTTTAGTGGGTATACTCTTCGGAGTGAACTCTCTGATGGGTAATCATTAGAGGTAGGTAACGCATCTCCCACTATTCCGCCCAGTCATTGATTAATTTAATACATTCTCCTGGTGAAAAAAAAAAGCTAAGTATGCTCACTATTTCAAGAACTGCAGACTTGAAGAGCAGTAAACGAAAGGGTATCAACTTTTGCTTTCGAAACAGACAGTCTCTCCACATTTCGATAGATTGAGACCACAGCATTATCAAGTGCAATTATTATTACTCGGCTGTTGCTGACATTCTCTTTCCGAAGTCTACATCACAGGGAATTGAAAGATCTTTTATTAAGTTAAGCTCGATTTCCCTAAATGTTCTATGATGTGGTTTGTGAATGGAGTTTCTGAAGGGTGATCCAAATGGTTATAAACTCAAGCTTTTTTCAGCGAGGAGAAACCGCACTGTTTGGTTGACCCTATCATTCACTCAGGCGTCAGGCCTTTTACTGTCAAAATATATCTGCAGGGGAAAGAAGGATATACTAGAGTTTAATAACTTTTAGCCATAGGGAAGATGAGACGTGCATATGATTCACTTCCAGTTAAAGTGGTGACTTATAGTGTTAGTCCCATTGGGTGAGTGATGATCTGAGAGTTATCAAGCTAAAGTTCAAAACGTTCTGTTCGACTTTTGTCCCAGAAGAGATGAACATGACGTAATTAACGGCTGCTATTAACCGCTTTCAGCTGGAAAAAATCCAGTGTTTTCCAATATAGCCACCTAGCCCGAGGACACAAATTGATCATCCGAACCTCCTGTAGGTAATGTGCGAGACAATGTATGCACGGTTTCTAGATGATAACCAACTGATTGAGTTACCCAACTTATGAGGCGTTATGAAAAATCTTTTAATTCGGTAGGTGGGACACTTAAGATGCAGGCGACTATGTTTAGAGCGCTCCGCTTTGCTCGTTTTTTAGGATTATTGGTAGTAAAGGACTTTGATGTAAAGGGGAAGATTCCCTTGGTTATTTGCTCAACAAAAAAGCAGTTTATTTGAAAGTGTATTTCACCCATATAATAGCACCTCGCGCTTCCAATTACCCGAGCTCAGCTGCCATTCATAATTTACAACATAACCTTTAAATGTGCATGTGTGCCCTGTGCCCTTATGACGCAACAATGAGAGAGCATGGTTGGAGCACACTGAAATCGGCTCTAATCTCAAGTGCAGTAAGCTCTCTACCTAATCGATATAATCCCATGTCAAGACTAGTACTAAGTTCAGGAAAATGCACTTCAAACAATTTTAAAATTCTATCTAAGCTGAAGTTATATCACCCTTGACAACACACTCACCAGATCTGGCTGTGAGTTGCAAGCTTCCGTCCTTGGTGATGTTGGCTATTATTTCAATCTTACCGTCAGCAACCTTGGCGAGACCCAGCTGAGCAAGCAACTCACCTGGCTTGTAAATCACCTCCTTGATGACTTCTGGCTCTTCGTCCGAGTATTCATCGTCCTCTTCATCGGAGAATTTTTCAGCCTCAACAACGGTTTCCTTGATGGTTCTCTCACCCTCGTAAAGCTCCACCAAAGCGCTTTCTCCGCAGTTTTCTACAACAATGGACTTCTTGATAGGGAAAGCGGTCTCGGCAGAGAGTAGGTGGATGAAAGAGCCATCTGCACCTTTGATTCCAATAGGCTTAGACAAATGGTGGGTGTTGACGATGGATGCATTCAAAGCCTCCTTCACTTCGTGCTCTTCGAATGTATCCATCAGTGAGGCCTGCAAAGCGGCACCACGACAGTTGGCTTCGCTTGGGTCTACCGCCTTGTTGTCAACAGAAGGAGCTACCACCGTTGTAGTTTGAGGGAAGATGAATTGCAGGTTTGAAGCCAGTTTAGGACACTGGGAAGTTCCTCCAACGAGCAAGACTTCGTCAATGTCCAGGTTTTCAAGACCCGCCTTGGTGACAACAGATTCTACAAACTCTGTCATTTGCGAGAACACGTTTCTGGCTACAAGCTCGAAGCGAAGTCTGTTGATACTTGTGTGGAAGTCGAATCCCTCAGCAAGAGAGTCGATCGAGATGGTGGCGGTTTGCACGTTAGACAAGGTTTTCTTGGTGAGAATTGACTCAGCCTTGAGCTTGGCCTGCGATCTCTTACTTTTCCTAGGATCAGCCTTGTATTTTTTTTCAAATTCTTTGGCGAAAAACTCACCCAAAGCTTCGTCAATTTGGTCACCGCCCAAGTTGTGGTTGTGGGCAGTAGCCAGAACGGTGATGATACCGCCTCTAACAGAGATGACAGCAGCGTCAGAGCGGATCCCTCCGAAATCAGCTACAACATAAACCTTGTCCTCTGAAAGCTTGTCTTCGGCAGACAAATGCGCCAGCAAAGCAGCAGACGGTTCGGATATAAACTGAACAACCTTCAAGCCTACTGAACTGGCAACACTGGAAAGTGCCTCCTTTTGAGCATCGGTAAAGTCGGTAGGAACAGTCATGACGACGCCGTCAACACTTGTGCCCATGTAATCCTCGGCAGCAGCCTTCATCTGCGTCAAGTGACGAGCGGTGGCAAGTTCCACTGTGAAAGTCTCTGTGTTTCCGTCTCTCTCGATCTGGAAACCAACCTTTCCCTCCACATCTACCGGAAGAGCTGACCGGCTGCAGAAAGATGGATCAATCTCAGAGAAAGATTTACCAATAAAGTCTCTGAAGTTGGTGATTGTGTTGTTGGGGTTTCTCACAAGCTGAGCAAGAGCTTGCGATCCGTGGTACTCGTCTTGTCCCACGTACGACAGGGTCGATGGGATCGACCTGTCACCGTCTGGATTAGCAATAACGTCGACGCTTCCGTCGGATTTCGTGACCGCAACTGAAGAGGATGTGTTACCAAATGCGATACCAATGAGAGCCATCTTGTGAATTTTTTTTTCGGTTTGGTATGTGCACGACTATTCCAGGGTTAGCGAGGGGATGTCTGGATGCAATTCTCTGAGCGAAGCGAAGAGAAAGGTTTATGTAGCTAGCACCTGTGAGCGAAGCGAAGAGAAAAGATCTTTTATATAGCTAGAATAATGCACTTCTGAGCGAAGCAAAGGCAGAAGGCATGTTTATGTAGCTTAAATCTCTGAGCGAAGCGAAGACAGAAGACCTGTTTATGTAGTCTAGAGTACTTTGATGCGAGTGGCTTAATGAACGAGCTTATATCTTAATTGAAAAAATAAATCATTGAGTTGTCGAACCAAGCCATTACGGTTATCAGCTAAATTTTCAAAAAAAAAATTATTCTGCACAAGAGGTTTGATTTAAAAGACATCCAAATTCTTAGAAGAATATATATGAAAGAGGTATATTTTGGTAAAAAGACCCGAATTTTTTTTCTCTAGTTGATCCCGACCTGATTGGATTTTTGTCGTTGAAATATCCTAGGGGGCACTTTCGTAATAATCGAGCTTGTTTACATACACCTGGAAAAAGATCTACCATTTATCAGCCTTATTACTTACCGTTTGACCCTCATATTTTCAAAAAAATAAAAACAGTGACATAGCCAGCAAGATTCTGACGTTATTTTCCAGACTGCATAATGTGGGCTCTGACTTGTATCGTTGCAGCATCAGAGTGTCTCATACATCAATAGCAGAGCACTCTGGCTACTCCCATTTCATTTAACACGAAGGCTCCGGAGCTTGAATGCACACGGTCTTGTCAATGAATCATCGGGAGACGAAAGTATAAAATAAGACAATTGATCTGGCCTTTTTCACTGGCTATATCGTCAATTGAGAAGATTGGGCAAAACCCTTCAGCTTCAGCCCTTTTAAAAGTGCTAGTCACAGTATAGTTGACTGAAGCCAGAAGATAGTTTGGATTTTTTCTCACAACAAAATATGGACTGGCAGAAGCTATTGTATACCGCCCCCTTGATTTGAATAATTGCAAGATAGCGAGATTTTTCGAAGATATTCGATCAGAGGCTTTTTTTCTCTACACACTATGTATCTCGACAATGTGTCTAGCATGATTAACGGGCAATTGGAGGTGTCATGAAAACACACTCGGTAATCCCAGACGGGCAAAAGCCCGACAGAGAACTATGATGTTTACAGGTAAAAGGCACCAAAGGCGGGCAATGGTAGGAGGAGTGCCTCAAGCAGACACTGATAACAACGAGATACTCAAAGTACAAGATATCAGTGGAGAAATTTACCGGAAATTCACATCCTCCTGAGTCAACACCATACCGTACTATCAAGAGTTCTGGTGACAGAAAATAGGCGCGACAGGTTGAATAATACTCTCCATTAAATGATTGCTTTGTTTGGGACAGATCAGCTATCAGCAAATTTTACCTTCTTTGACAATAGGAGTTAGAGAGTGGTAACTCCGTGGGCATAGGGGGAGAATCTGCAAGGCAAGGCAATGATCAGTCCCATACATCAATTATCCACGGAGCGTAAACTTAATTCAGCTTGACTGATTACTGCAGTCACAATTGTCTCAAGGTAGCTTATCCACTTCAAGGGTATTCCAAGAGGACTAACTCATCTGTCTTTTTTGGCCTACGATTTATCTGCTTACTAGTCAATGGATAACCCTCGATGTGCGACTCAAACACAACTGCTCTAGACATGGGCGCTCATGATCCGAAACCTGAACATGTGTTGCAGATAGCCTCATGAGGTTTAAATGAAAAAAATGTCGCTTCTCGTTTTGATTTGATATGTTATAGGGGCCTCATCACTCCAATATCCTCTGCGGTAGACCCTGTTTTTACAGGTAGCCAGGGAATGCACTGCGGAGTAGGTTAGATGCTTTCCGATGCACATAATTGGTCGCTTCTACAGATGTTTCTTGGTCGCGGGTTGTGAGAATAATATCGCAACGTATTTTATGCTCCTTCAGACGACAAATGAGGCACAAACATATCAGGGTCTACTTCAGAACCTAATCATCGAGTTGCCATCGTAATGCTATAAACTTCTCGCACTTAAACTGCAATAACGTACAAAAGACATGCATCATCATCCATTGATCCATAACTGTGCTCAGTTATTTCCGATGCCCAATGGCACTTCGAGAGCACCAATAACTGTTCAAAAAGTGGCCCTATCTATCAGTGAGGGTGACATTGCCGTGGTCAAGACCGCTGCTCAATAAGAACTTGTGAATCGATAAAGGGGCGTCTTTTTAGGGCACGGGTCACAGAGGGCATATACCCAAAGGCAAAGGATCAGGCATAATCCGCCAATCCATTCTTAATTTTTGTCCCAAAACATTTTTCCAATGTAGAGTATTTTCAAAAGCTTTTTCTCTTCCTATCGAGAAAGCCATCCTCAGTAAAAAATATAAGTTTTTCACCACTTTGCATCTTCATTTAGATACCTTTAAAGAGAATATTAAAACCACAAAATCAAAACTTTTATTAAAAGAACTCACCCGCCCTTTTTAAATACTTGCCCTTGAGAAGCAACAAACTCAAGGAAGAAAATAGCAAGCAGGCACCTGTAACAACAAAGGTGCTACTATTACAAAGACTCTTAGGTGCCTCTGGTAGTGTAGAGCAGTGCTGACTGTAGTCTAGTGCATAGACAAGGTTGAGCACGAAATTACTCAAAGTTGGAGTCACACTGAAAAGCCCCCATGTAGTGCCCAGAATGTCGATCCCCCACACGTATGCGACAAGGGTCGGATATATGGTATATATAGCTCCGTTGACGGCTCCATTCACGATGGAGATGATCCAGAGATTTTGCCGCCCAAAGCTGGGTCGCGCAAGAGCAAAATGGGCAAAGCTTCCGACCAACGTCACCAAAGAGATTGTGGTTATTCTAGAAATTGGTCGTATTGTGAACCGCTTCCAAAAATATTCCCAAGGAGTGCCTAACCTCGATAGGGAAGGGGACGGGGCGTTTGCTAAGAAGTCAGAGGAAAGCATGACTGCGATTCTGGTCACCGTGGACGATGCGGCGTGCAATGATATCTGCTGTCCCGTTAGTTTCCCGCTTTTCAAGGAGCCCAAGATGGACCCCAAATTATTACTGTAGAGATCAGAGCATCCGACGGTGATTAGAAAGGCGAGAACAAGAGTGTAAGCCAAATTATCGCTGAGAAAGCTTCTCAGTCTCTTTTGGTAGACCTGGGAGTTGGAGGAAACGCACGATTCCAGAAGCGGCTCTGTGGATAGATGCAAGCTTTCGACGGAAGCCTGTCTACGCAGGGTGTCGAACATTCTCTCACCGTTGTAGATGATGGCACCTTCTGCGAGTAAGGGAGACATTTCGTTATTGAAGCGAGCGTGTCTTCCGCTAAAGTCTGAATCGTATTCATCTGCCGCATCGGCAAAGGCTGCGGCTACATAGGCCAGACATCCGGCAAGAGTCAGGATCCAGGAAAAGAAGTAAAAGACTTTTAAAAAGTCGCCATCTTCGAGCTGGTCGGTCTTCAAGACAAACGTCTTTATCACTTGAAGCAGAACAACGCTTGATACTCCGATCATAACGTTGGGCATACCGATACTCAAGCTTTTATAGTATGTGTTCAGAGCCTTTGCTGAGATCACCAACGAGAACAAGATGGAGCAGCTGCTTCCCACCCCGATGAGGAAAAAGCTAGCCACCATCCAGATATAGCTGAGGTCGTACTTGTATACGTAGCTAGCAAACAGAAAGCCTGGTACATATGCCATTATGGACAGCAGACAAGTCGATCCGGCACCAAAGTTATCAGCTAAATAGCCAACAAAAGGCACAGCCAAGTAGTTACCCATAGACATCCCCACCACGACCCTATTAACCATAGTCTGGGTGTAGTGGAGGTTATGGCTCAGGGGCACGGTAAAGATGGGGAACAGTTGCACCACGCCTGATCCCAACGACGCCAAAGACACCAAGACGAAAGCGGTGAGGTTGAGCGCGAAAACGCCTTTCGAAGCGTAAATAGAGTAGGATAGTTTTCTCAATAGCCCCATAGCAATTCAGTCATAGGAAACCACCAGGGACGAGAAAAAAATATATCTTATATCCCATCTTGCATATTATTGCAGAATCGCGCATCTCGGGGCGCCGGTACCAGTTAAAATCGGAATTTCCCGAGGTGAGGCATTTTGCTGGGATGTGTACATTTAGGAGTTAAGTGGTTTCAAGAGTTAATACTTGTGACCCGTAGAGGGCGAAATTTTAAAAAGACAAGAGGTGTCCCGGTTCGAGGGGGGAGAGACTCAGGTCTTGGCATTCTTCGCATTTCATGTCCCGCTTTTGGGTCCTTGCTAACACATATGTCTTTAGAGTCCGCTTTGGCAGAGGAAGCCAATCTCGTTAATAAGCGGATTGAACAGGAGCGCAAGAAAAGTGCAAGTAATTTAAGGCCTGCGCATTCAAGAGGCCGGTCCTTATCTCCTGCTGATGCTTCTCAACTTCGTACCGGGACTTCCCGTGGGCGCTCTCAAGGACGCAGTCTTACTCGTTCTATCACCGGATCAAGCCAGGACCGCGATGGAGATACCAGGTACAAGTGGTCGATCATAAACCACGATCCTTCGGAGCGGTTGCGCTCTCCGTCATCGAAAGGTAAAGATAGCGATGAGGACGCTGATGAATCAAGCGAGGAGGAGCAAATCAGCGATACCGACACAGAGTTCGAGTACGACGATGGTGGAACCACACTTGCCAACTTTGCTACATATTCTCGTTCTTCCGATAAGAGATCAACCACCGATGACGACGCGATGAGGGAGATCACTAATAACAGAATGCTCAAGGAAGCTCAAAGAGCCGAGTATCTGGACCAGATATCGGCAGCGGAAAGGGCAGCGGCAAACGCCCGATCTATAGGCCAAGATATCCCTGATGAACTGCTTTCGCACTTGAATCTCAACTCTGATGGTAAGTTTTATCAGAACGAACGAGAGAGAAAGGAGAAGCTCAAGGAGTACGCCAGTTATAAGAGGAGCTTGATTTCTCCCTCCCCCAACAGCGGTCAGGAGGGACAGTTTGCCATTCCGTATACGAGCGATATCGAAGAACGTATGGACAGCCAGCTTGCAAATTTTCTCAACTCCAAGATTGAAGTCTCGGACATTGACAGCAACGTTGAAAATGCGCGTGTCATTAGAACGATAACTAGAGGTAATTTTTTCAGCCTCAACGCTGAAATCCGAAACCCCAAAACCTTTCTCCTTTGTATGGATTTCTCAGACGAGTCAAAATACGCTTTAGAATGGTGTATGGGAACCATTTTAGTCGATGGGTCGGTGCTATACATAGTCAATGTCATTGAAGACGATAGTTTCAGTTCGCAGCAACTCAACGGCATACCGTCCAAGTCTGCTAATAATGATAAAAATTACAGAACAAACACCGCTTCAAGATCCAGGGAAGCTACAAGAAAGGATAACTTGGAGACTATAACACAGGATGTTATGCATCTCCTCAAGCAGACAAAATTGCAAGTGCATATTGTTTTAGAGTCGCTCCATCACCCTATCCCGAGAACTTTTATCACAGATGTGATTGACCATCTCTCGCCCACTCTGGTTATTGTGGGCTCCAAGGGAAAGAGTCAAATGAAGGGCATTTTGCTGGGGTCACTTTCGAACTATCTGGTGAGACGAAGCTCAGTCCCTGTGATGGTTGTGAGGAAGAAGCTCAAGAAGCTGCATAGGAAAAAGACCCTTTCAAAAACTGTGGGCTCGCTCCATAGTTTATCGGAGGCCAGGGCTGATTGATGTGTTTTTGGGTAATAGATTTCTGAGGTTTGTTTTGCAGTGTGACCATTGAGCGAATGGCGTGAAAGGTGGACACAGATGAGGATCAGCTCGCTAGGTGGTTCGCGGTTGCAGAACAAATGTTTGCTTATTTGCCAAGTAGAGTTTTAGAGCTGTGCTAGTTAGACACATCGTGGCTGAACTTTGCACTGTCTCTCTGAGCATGTGATTAGAGTGAAACGATCAAGGGAGTGAAAAGAGTGGTTGGAGCTATGTAGCGCCATTTTAAAGCGAGCAGGTACTGGTTTCTCAGTTGGTCATCAAGCTTTTCTGTGTATCGACTAAATTGAACAACACATGAATTCAGAAGGATTGTTCAACACATGCATACACGGGGCCTTAGTGTCTGGCTTATTGTCTAATTCGTAGAAAGTTATAACCGTCATACAGCACGACTGAGAGACCAGCACATGAATTTATGGGTAAGACAAGGCTCGGCATATGACTGCACACAAGAGATCAGGTTCTTTCGCTTTAAGGCTAATCTGCTGATGAACGCACATGGTGGGCATTTCGAAAATTGGCTTATCAAGATGTTCTACTCCCACAGATCTGTGCACGAAACTAGATGCATGGGCAGATCAGCGAATGATATCGTTTCGATATTCCAACACCACGCATAGCCTCTCGGTTATCCACATTGCCACATTTGGAGCAGCTTTACTCCGCCTCAAACTGCTTCACTCTTACTTTGACTTCGCCACCTACAAGAATTTGAGAAACACTATCTAATACCTTCCGATCTGTCATCGATCAACGTGTCAACCTTTAGATTAATAATCTGGCGCACCGTTGTACGCACGTCAGCGGACCTGCATATCTGCAACTGTTATCTCGATCTACATGGCAACTAAATGTGTCTCTTGTTTATTCTCTCTTTGCGTACGCTACCTAGTTAAGGTGTAAATTCTTCTCCCCACCCTGGTTATCGCACACACTTTTCTATTCTTTGCGTGAGGAGAAGGTGAGGGGTAGCGGTCTAGATGCATACACCAACAGCAAGTGAGGGGAAGTGATGCGCAGTGCGGTTTATCTTCCCCTCACGAGCCTTATAAAACAAATTTGTAATTCCGTTCAACCTTAATTCTTGGCAATCACCGTTTTTTCGCTAAAGAATGACGACGCATTATGCAAATGTGAAAACAACACAGGCATTATCGCAATACACCAAATACCACTCAAAATTTTCCTCTCGTTACCAATTTTGGAGCAATTTCTTGGACAATCACATTTTCTCCAAATCCACATACGTTCCGCCTCCTCCGCCTTCAATTGAAAAGGCTTACAACAGACAGCTGCTAAACATCATTTCATCGCACAAGATGGAGTCTCACTATTTGACCAACATCTGCAACTACCAACCATCCTTTTACCATAATAGCACAGTGTCCGTGTGGCACAGAATCCCAGTTGCAAGACGAGCATCGGTGATGGTTTTGTTGTTTTTGGGCAAGTGCGGCGAGCTGCGCGTAGTCCTGACAAAGAGGTCAAACAAGCTGAAAAACTTTAGCGGACACATATCGCTCCCTGGTGGTAAAGCGGATACCGGACTTGAAGACGAGTGGACGGTGGCTCGACGGGAGTGTGAGGAGGAGATCGGCATTAGTCGAGACAACAATACGCTATTGCAATCATCGGGATTTGAGATCCAACACATTAATCAGTTGCCCACATATCTGTCTCGAACGTTTCTTGGAGTGCGTCCATGCGTTGGGTTTATCAATTGGTCTTCGGATAAATTGACCGACAAAGAGCAACAGAAAATCTCACAGATACTTTTGAACCCGGGCGAAAGCAGCTCTATTTTCAGTGTTCCTCTCAAGGACTTTTTGCAGCCGAAACCAAAGAGGCACAATCTGCAGGAATGCTTGAAACAGTCTTACATCAAGACAAGATGGGGAGGGATCCCGTGGAATCTGAGATCATTTGTTTTCCCTATGGATAACGAGCGTGAGGTTTCGTGGCTAGACGAAGTTCAGGACCTTTCCAGTGAAGAAGACGAAACAGAGCAAGATATGGAGTTTGGTATAAAGACGAGAAATGTATGGGGGCTCACTGCCAACATTCTGCATGATTTGGCTGAGGTTACTTATAATGGTGGTGGTGGTGACGCGGTGAAGGGGGAAGAAGATCTGATCCGGTCGTTGAGCACTTCTGGTGGACAGATGAAGGCTAAGGAGAGAAGCGATTTTGAGAGTATAATGATTAGAAACGTCAAAGGGCACGGATTCAAAGATGTGTTGCCCGAGGCTGAATTTGAAGAGCTGCAACGTGTGTATGCAAAGATTTAATAGAAGAAGAGTGCATAGAAGGGGGGCATAGAGAGTGAGTGCATTTCAGTAGTTTCCTCTTTGCGTAAAGTGGTGTGAGGATGTGTCAAACTATATATATCTTTTGACGGTGCGACCATCAAGCAAAAGTCGTGGTTCATTCGCTTTACAAAATTCACTAAGCAATTACACTCGCTGATACTTTCCCGCAATGAGCAGTGATAACGAAAGACTAGCCGTCGGACTCGCGGTCGGGATTCCGTGTTTTGTGGTTCTCTCAGTGTCAATCTTCTTCTGGTACCGGAGCTGCCGGAAATACAAGAAGGAGATGGAAAGAGAGCGAGAGCAGGATCTCAAAGATGTGAATCTTGATGACGTATCGTTCCAGTACGAAAATGCCATTCCGACAAAAGATGGCAGTGCGGCTGCAACCGATTTGAGCTCCCCAACACATGAAATCTTCGAAGTTTCCCAACGAGTAGATACTCCCAGTGCCTCGTCAACTTCTTTAAAGCAAGTGGGGCGCAACGATAAAACGGACTCTAATATCTCTCTGCCGAACCGTACTCGTCCAGGTTCCAGGATGCCAGATTACTATGACTGTGTAATCCCCATACTGCCGCCTTCTAAAACCACAGAAAATCCCAATGAGGAAGCCAATGGGGTGCTACCGCCTAAAATCAGATCCACTTCGTCATTCTTAGCACACACCCCTTCATTCTTGCAGCAGAAAAACGATTCTTCCACAAGCAACATATTCGACAGGACAGAGTACATCAAGCAGTTGCATAAGAACGATTCCTCCAGTTTCCCCACCACCACGCAGACCGTGGTGAATGCATCGCCCGATGCGATCAACACTATGAATAATTTCTACAAAAGTTCAACGACATCGCAAATTTCAGACACAGATGCCCTTATAGAACGGCGAACGCCTGTATTGGATTCTGCAGAGGAAAAAATCTCCTCACCTTTTGACAATGCTTTCGATACGCCTCCCCGGCGTTCGCAGTATATAGCAGCAGATCAGCAGGATGACGGATACAGCAGTGCTACGCCGGAAGATGACCCGGAGTACACAAACTACCAGGCAAACAAAGCAGAGCTTCTGAAGTCTGTGAAGCCTAAAGAGTAGTTTTTTATTCAATAAGGTTTATATATGTACAGGCTTACATCTAAAAGAGTAGAGAAACAGATTCATCTTTAAGTAGGTTGATGGGGCTTCCCCCCTCCATAATCAACGTCCATTCGGTTATTTGGAACTGCTGAAGACGATGATCTCTACTTGCCTTAAGAATCATTGTACCCTCGTGATCAGAACCTTGCACTTTGACTGAAACGTCCACTATTCCCCTCATTGTGTTGAGGTCTCCCTTTACAAAGGGGAATAGTCCGGCAAAGGTGATTTTGTTGCCCAAAGCGTCGCGAGCAACTTTGGACCGTCTTAGAAAGTACATTGTTGAGTTCAGCACGGGCGAAGATGATCTCTCGTAGTTTACAATACCAAATAATGAAACACCCATAATGACCGCAAAGCACCCGAAATAAAACCTATTCTTCCGTCTATCTGCAAGCGGATCAGGCAGTGTCCTGTTGACCGTTAGTGGTTTCCGCAAAGCAGAAGTGGATGCACATCTTAGAGAGCCTAGAGTGCGTGTGAGCATTTTTAAGAATTATATATATATATATATATACTTTGAGTGCAAAAAGAAAGATGTTGATACATCATCCTATTTCTTTGAGACCTTTTCGTAAAGTTTATGCTAGAGAAATGCTGCTGTCTCCCTTTGTCTTTCTGATTGGAGTGTGATCCTAAAATCTACAAGATACGTTTACGTTTTGCTGTTGCATTGGGATCAGCCAGAAAGCTCGAGGAGCTGTTATAAGGTTTTGAAAACCTGGCAACCGAGGTAGTGGATGAGCCTATAATATCTTTCATCACTTTCTCAGATGAAAGTGACGTCAATCTCCGATCGCTGGTGGCTATATATGCTGTAGTTTGCAGTTTTTCATAGACCGACTCGAGAGTATTGGTGCCGTCAGTTTTGAAAGGTGGTCCAGAGCAGCCGGCTATAGGCTCAAATACAAGAAGCAGCATGATTGTGCTGATAAAGCTCTGCGCGATGAAATGTCCAAATGAGTCGCGATACCCCTGTTTTCATCTTAGGCAACGCAAGCGTTGGAAGCACAGTTACACTCAAAAGTCTGATAAAAAGCAAAATATTTTGTCTGTTATGCTGAGGTCGCTCAATTAAATATTCTTTAAAGCCTCCATGAAAGAGTTTCTCGCAATGAAAGAACTGAGCTCGTCCAACGTGTGAAGTAACTTTCAGATAATTCGAGGATGCAAAAATCCTGTAAGATTCCCCCAGGCTATCCCACTGATCGGCAAAGCCTAAGTAAGGTTATCGAAACAAGGAAAAATGCTCGGTGGGTGCGTGATCCGCTTACTGTCTGGTGTTTACAAAAGACATGGTGTACTGCGCATTAGCATCTTGTCTCATTGCTCAGCACATATTGTCCAGAAAAAAAGACCTTACACAAATACGAATCCTGTTGAATTCCACTGTGGCTATGGTGTGCTTCAACTAACAACTGACTTGACAAACAACATAAATCGAATTTTGGCGCGTGATTTTAGAGTTTCTAGTTTCACGGTACGTATTTAAGTGCAAACAAGGACGCTTTTGGCACTCGAAAACCGTTGACCGTGCTTCTTTCATTGCACTCACCAACAAATCATGAAATTGCTCGCTGAGAGCTCAGCCGTTCACTATCAGAGGAATATTTGGCAGACATACTAACTATGTCATACTTTTAGAGCTTAGATCACATTGACCGGACCATCTCTTTTTCGCGGCATCGCCACCAGCCTGTCTTGTCACCTATGAAGGAGATTGCACACCTCACTAATTGACCGCCTATGACTCCCACATAAATGGAAAGTCGTCATCTTCTTCACTCATCTAAATAAGAGCATTTTACACCCAGTCGCGCACTACATAGTTGCCTGAATGACTGTCCTTTGTGCTTCCTTGATGCTTTTCCAACGAGAGTATATCCCTTCGGACACCGTGGAAGCGGCAGGCTTTCAAAAGCTAAATGGAGGAAGCATGAGAGGAAGGGAGAACAATTTTTTAGGAAGCAAATTCTCTCTCTCTATAAACTTACTCATCTACCCTCACTTCGCGGTAGAACTAATCATCCCCACCTCTCAGTGACGTCACGACATTAAAAGAGCCATATAGTTTATTTGGGACAAAATCTGCTTATTAAGCTTTCAGATTTATCAGATATTTCCGCATCGCTCCAATATCTTAGTATATATTGTCGGATATATATATACTTTTCAACCAATGTCCCACCCCACTGGTGCTGCTGCTTACAAAAAAAAGCAGGGGATGCTGAGTGTCCTTGAGGATGCCAGTCCCCCGAAACTGGTGTGGAAATCCATAGACTCGAGTGTAGAAGTTCCGTATGTGGAGGTGCACCTCGATTCCATTGGTAACTTACAGGCCACTTCTGCCACGTCTAAGAATATGATGCTTAAAGTGATCACTATGGATGTTACTAATGTAGGAAAACCCATTGACTATGTTTTTGCCTTTTCAAATCGACCCACGATGAACAATATCAAAGAAGCTCTGCAGCAGGTGGTTGCGAGGAAAAAATCATCTTTGCAGGCTCTTGAATCCGCCCAAGAATCAGCTCCTTCGTCTAATAAGGCAACGCCTGCTCCGTCTGACCCACCTGCAAGACAGCTGGGTAATGATGAGTTGGCAAACCTTTTAGATCCTGCTGAATTGTTGAAGAACCATGCACTTCAGCAAAGACTATTGATGCAGAATAAAGCGTTAATGACCACTTTTAAAGAGGCGGTTATGAATTCCGGGCTGGATCCTGAAGAGTTTTGGAATACTCGAGTTCATCTGCTCAGGTCTTTTGCCATTCAAACAAACCAAAAGTGCGGACAGTACAACGTATTGAGTACTATAAAGCCCGTAGCTAGTAGTGATAACCAGGTGAACGTTTCTGTAACAAGAGAAAAGATTCACGCCATATTCCAGCAGTACCCGCTTGTTCGTAAGGCTTACGACGACAGTGTTCCGAAACTTTCAGAAGGAGAGTTTTGGTCTCGATTTTTCAGTTCCAAACTGTTTAGAAAGCTGCGGGGAGAAAAAATAAATAACTACGACCGTGGAGATCTCGTGCTGGACAAGTACCTTTCTTTCGACGCAGATTATGAAGGAGAAGAGCCGGAAAATGTGAAACGACAGAAATCCAATCCTCAAGTGAATCGGTTTATTGATGTCGAGGGTAACCAGGAAGACAATGCTCAAAAGTTGGGTAACTCTCCTGATATCACAATGAGATACGGAGAAGATCGAGACATTAATCCCAACACTGTGAATCAGAATAACGTCAGAGACAACAAGATGGTGCCTATCTTGCAAAGCATGAACCGGCTCAGTAAGAGGATGATTGGCAATGTGAACGAGGAAACCAATGAAGTATCTGAGGAGCCAGAAGAGTTGGAACTGGGTGATTTAAAAGAGCAAAATCAAGCAGATTACAATGAACTGAATCTTGATACAAGGCTACAAAAGTTGGAATCGGATATGATAAGCAAGTCTCGTGCGGCGGACGGCACGGAAAGTAGTAATGACCCGGCCAAGTTTGAAGAATTTTCGATCAAGATGAAAGCTTTTTTTTCGGACCCTATAGATCTGCAAAGTGTGTTTGTCACGGAGGAAGCCAAACGAGGCATCCATGAATCCTCGAGAGAGATTGCGCAGTTGGTGAGGCTGAATGCTAGACAATCAAACCAGTCGTGGCAAGTTTTCAACGTTGACAAGACGGTTTTGAATGGAGTTGGAGCTTTCGGAAACCTGCCCATTGACGATACCGCTATCCAGGGCGGCGCAGAAAATGTAGAGGAGATACCTGGTGAAGTACTGGGACTACCGCAAGCTGTTATAGAGACGGTACGACTGACGCACTCAACATCGATTGAGTTTTTAAGGCATTTCTGGTTATATTTCAACAATGAAGGCGGGACTGCTCATCAGACGATTAAAATGAAAGCGGCCAATCTGCGCAAACTGTTTCAGTCGCTTAAGAAATCTCAGGACAGAGTCAACTCGGTGGTGGGGTCACTTGAAGATGAAGAGATGAAGGGCAAAGTGAGACAAATTATGTTGCCCTTAATGGGCAGCTTGAGCAATGCCATTACGAAATATACGCAGGAAGCGAATCAGGATACGAACGATGAAACGTGAATGAAATTTATTATACAGTCTAATACTTGAGCGGCTCCTGTTGCGTGGGGAGCATGTTGAATCTCTTCTTCAGCGTAACTCTCTGTCTCGAGTATTTGTCATCGGGGGAAAACCTGGCTGGGTGGGCAGACTTTGTTATCTCGCCAGTGGCGGTTTCCTTGTTGAGAGTATAGATTCTCTTGCCGTCGGGGCCCAAAGTGTACATCAAGTGCATGGTGATGAGAGGATGATTGAAAAAAAAAAAAAAAAAAAAAAAAAAAAAAAAAAAAAAAAAAAAAAAAAAAACAGCCTGATGCACGACCTTTAATGGGAACGGATCATTTTGCAGATTTACTAGGCCAGGTGGGTAGGAAGAATGAGTCACAAAAATCTTTAAACGAAAGGCAAAGGCCCATGACGCCTAATAAAGGGGTGACAACGCAGAGCGCGGATCTCGATTTTTTGGAAAAGTTATCAAAGACGTCACCAAAAGTGTCTTTGCCAAACAACGATCTAGATTCCATTTTTTCCGTTTTTGATGCTCCCCAAACCCAGCAAACTGCAACACCTACCATGGATACTACTGACAGGGTTGATCGGAGAGGGGTGAATCAGCAGAAGGTTAGTGACAGCTTGTTTCTGGACGATGAGTTTGAGGATTTGGTTAATGTCTCTCCGTCTGTCATGAAGGAAGAAGAGACCCCCACTGAGAGCGAACCAAGAGAAAAGTGTGATGATTCTTTTAAAGGCTCCAAGAGAGATAGAGCACTGGCGGAGCTTGTGGATATGGGATTTTCTGTGTCACGGTCAAGCGCAGCTCTTGATGAAACCCACACGGGCCATGATGTAGAGCAGGCGGTTGGCTTCTTATTCAATGATAGACAATCTTCATCGCAGCGTGATGATTTTGGCTCAATTATGAGCTCTCTTTCAGAAGGGTTTATGAGCAAAGCCTCCATGTTTCTCGATCAGGGGAAAAACACGATTGCCAAAGGACTGGAAGCGTACAAAGACGGCCAGCGTTCTGAAACTCCTAAATGGATGAACCAACAGACAATACCTCCTGCTTCGGGGAGGAGTGAGTCTTTCTTTGAGGAGATGAGACCTCCTGTTCCGGCAAGCAGGAAAACTTTTCGAGAGGAGGCAACACCTCATATTCCGTCTCATGGATCGGTCAAGCCTCGTCTTCCTGCTAGGAGGAGCGAGTATTCTCCTGAGAAGGCACCTCCTGTCTCATCTCGTAGGTCCAACAAAGATGTTTCTCTCAAGCCAACAGTGCCAAATAGACCAAAAACTCCCTCAGTTCCTATAAGCCCCTCTCAGCTGGACCTTTTCAAAACACACAATCAAAATGCAAAGGATCTCTTTTTAAAAGGCGACTTTGCTGCTGCTCACCTGGAGTACGAGAGGGCTTTAAAAGCTCTTCCGAGCGGACATCTGTTGCAGGTGCTTGTGTACTCCAACCTTGCGATGTGTTTTTCGAAATTGGGAGACGTGAAGCAGAGTGTGGGCGCCTGCGATAACGGACTAGAGCTGCTGAAGCGGGTTGATCTCTCTGAGGAGGAAATTGAAGATAAAAAAGCCAAAGAATTCTGGTTAAAGCTGGTACAGAGAAAGGCACACGGTCTAGAACAGCAGGAACTTTACGCAAAGGCACTGGAATGCTACAGGATACTTATCGAGAATGGTGGTTGCTCCAAGGCGGTAATGGATGGTAAGAGGCGATGTGTGGATATAGTTATGCCGAAACCCGTGAAAAGTCCCATAGCCGTTTCCTCAGCAACGCCTATCAAGACCGTCAAACCAGTGACTCCCATCAAAACACCAACTCCCGCAAACGAACAGGACGAGGCTTTGGAAGAGGTTACAAGAGATAAAATCAGCCAGTGGAAAGCTGGCAAGGAAGACAATCTACGTGCTTTGATCTCATCCCTGCATCTTGTGTTATGGAACGAGGCAAATTGGACTCCCATTGGGATGGCAGAGCTCATCTCTCCCAAGAAAGTTAAGCTGGCTTACATGAAGGCTGTGTCAAAGACGCACCCAGACAAAGTGAGTGGGAAGAGTATGGAGCAGAAACTGGTTGCGCACGACGTTTTTATCGTGATAAATCAAGCGTGGGAAAAATTTAAGGAAACGAATGATGTATAACAATTATAGAGGCGGTTTTTGATTGCCTGTGGTTTCGAGATGAAAAGTGCTGTTCTTGATATAGTTTTCCCACATTTGCGCGAGTATCTCGATGTTGACGTTCTCCTTGTTGACTTCCTCCAGTGAATGGTTCAGCACTGTGACCGACTCATTTAGCCGTTCCTAGTCGTTAGAGGGATATTGTCGACGCAACTCACCATGTTGCTTATTATTCTTGCAAATAGAGCATTTTGAACCTGCTCGTGAGGGTTCTCCATGTGGTGGTGGTGTACTGATGCAACGCGAAAGTGAACGTGTGAGGCGATAGGCGATCATACAAAGCAGAGTAGTCACCAGTTTCATATGGCCATAAAGCCGGCTGCTGATTTGTTAGTAGCTGATCCTCGGTCTTTCTTCTGTTGCCATGTTTTAGTGATGGTCTTGAAATATCAAACCCGGACGCGCGTAGATCTTCAGCGATTGTCAAGCTACAATCTTGGCCCAATGAAAAATTTCAAGTGCCTGAGATTTCAAACTGTGACTGCCCACGAGACATCCAATGGAGTAGGAGACTTGCTGTGCATAGAGTCGGCTTTGGTTGTGGCTCTTCATCTGAGGACTAAGAGACACTGAGATATAACCTCAGTTAGACATGATCACAGCACGCCATGGCTTAAGGGTTTTCATGCTTTGTTGCTGACGAGATTACAGGATGAGCAGTATCTCACCTTTGCCTTTAATTGATTTCTATTAATGAGCAGAATATCTCCGCGAGATGGACCATAACGCTCTGGTTTAATCAACCAAGTTTTAGATTGACGCCGCATTCTAATGTAATCCTTCATGAGGTGAGAGAGAATCATGACGAGGGGTTTTCACAGGTCAATGTAGTTGAAGCTATGCACGAACGATGCCGTTCAAAGCCAAACAAAAGGTAAAAGTCTCTCAGCTCGATTATCTAAGCCAATGGTGACACAACAGAGATTATGGAGATAATTCACCATCATGCACACTCTGCATATGGATGCATATCTTACCTGATGCTTCTTCGAAGTATGCGCAAACTGAGCAAATGCCAATCCTTACACCTCTCGAGTGTTTAAAGCAACGTTCCCCGCCTCACTCACCCTCAAAATGGTTGGTTACTTGATCGATGAAAACGATCCACAGGAAATCGCTTTAAAAGCGCCATACATCAAGCTGTATACGGAGGGAACCCCCAATGGACACAAGATCTCCATTATGCTAGAGCTGCTGAAGCTAAATTACCACGTGCGCAGGGTTGATATCAAGAAGAACGAGCAGAAAGAGGATTGGTTTTTGGAGCTAAACCCTAACGGAAGAATTCCTACCCTTAGTGACGTCGATGCTAACGGTGAGAAACTCACGCTCAGTGAATCTGGTGCAATCCTACTCTATCTGGTTGATAAGTACGATAAGGAGAATAAGTTCTCTTACAAGTACGGAACTCCGGAATACTGGAAAATGGTTGAAGTTTTAATGTTCCAAATGGCGGGTCTAGGCCCAATGCAGGGACAGGCTAACCACTTTAGCTTTTATGCCAAAGAAAGGATTACTTATGGTATTGAAAGATATACAAATGAAACAAAGAGACTTTACGGGGTCTTGGAGGATATTCTCGAAAGGACCAAGACTGGATACTTGGTTGGGGGTCGTCTCACAATTGCTGACGTTGCGTGCTGGCCCTGGATTGCTTACCACGATGTGATCAAGATTGATCTTGGCGAATATCCTCGCTTGGCCCAGTGGTTTGAAAGCTTGGGAAAGTTGGATGAATTTGTAAAGGGGAAAAATGTTCCTGGTAATCTTACAAATTAGTCTAGGTCTCTGTAAGCAGGTCTGCAGGAGAGTGATAATGAATGATTTCATAAACGTTTATTTGACAGACAGAACAATATAGATTCAGAAGTAGTATTTGACCTACGCAAATAAGTATTACTCCCGCTCAATTATTCATCTATCAGGTGGACGATATGCATCATGCACGGATCAAGAGTGGTTTTAAATGACCCTGTTTTGAAACAGTTAGAAAACACAGTGTGTTGTTATAAACTGTGGAAGGCAGACAAGGAGTTCATTCAAGAGCTTTATCTATAGTCGCTCTCTCATGTCCATAGGGTTAGCGCAAGAATGCGCATAGGAAAACTGCCATACTTAGATAGACTCAACTTCAGCAGAGCTAATACGAGCTATCGAATGGATACGTTGGGATAAGTCGTGGGGTATATAGGGGGAATAATGCATCTCAGCATGCATGCTGACACTCGTCCAACAGGTGCACGGGTGGCCGCGAATTTGAAATATCATGGGTTAAGCATTAATCATTGACTCGAAAAAGAGTCGAGTGCCTTACATCAGTTGGCCTTTGCATACATTGTGATAGGTATTCATTAAAAAAGTAAAGAAATGGAGCCAATTGAAGCCGCTAGGGGGACCCGTGCACCTATCAGCCACTATCCTTACATGTTTAACAGATGAGTGACCGAGCCTTCCTCTAGGGGTAATCAACCTGGAGGGGATACTAGGCGGGGCGGTGAGCTAAAAGACTATGACTCCATTGAAGACAAACTTGAAACGTTTCAGCGGCGTATTCTCCAAGTTGTCTATGGATTACAATTCACGGATACCCGTGCGCCTATTGGATCCCATACACCACGTATGGGTTCACTGTTTTTTCATGCTCCTAGCTTTCGCTTCGTCGTTAATCAGAGGTACTTTTTGAATTCCTTGGTTCATCTACTTTTTCCATATCTGCGCGAGAATCTAGATGACGGCACTTATTGAATTTCCTCAGGGAGTGAATCAGTAGTGCGACGGACTGGGGTAGCCGTTCTTCAACGGAAGAGTGATATTGTTGACTCGAATTGCTGCTGATTATTCTGGCAAACACACCCTCTTTGATGAGGTGGTCGTGTACTGTTACCCAAACACGATGGTTAATGCTCACAAGTTTCTGAGTCTCGTAGTGCTTTCTCTCCTTATGGGAGGGTCTTCGTACTTGTCGGGGCTTGTTCCCATTTCCATTCCGCTTTCGCCAGCACGCGTCAGGGCGATCTCTGTGTTTGGAATGGGGATTTTGATGGGAACGTCTTTGGTGATTATCATTCCCGAGGGTATTGAGACATTGTATGATTCCAGGGAGATGATGTCTCAGGGCAGGCTCTCCACGAGGGAGGACGATGACGATGATGATGACGATGATGACGACGATGATGATCATAAGAATAAAGAAAAAAATAAAGATAAGAATAAGAATAACAACAAAAACAAAAATAAAGACACAGAAATCTCTCTCCCAGATAACGAATCCCAAAGTAAAACAGTTGGGATTATGCTGCTATGTGGGTTCCTCATGATGTACCTGCTAGACAATTTCCAGCTCATGATGACGACTCTACCGGAACGATTCAGAAACTTTCGTCCACTGCAGACAGAAGAAGATAGCTCCAGCCCCTTTACCGTATCCACCACAATAGCCGTATCGCCTTTTGCTAACGAGAATTTGAATCTTCTCCACAATGTTTTCGTGTACAACCCCTCGCTCTACTTCAAAATCCTCTGCAACTCGCCCACCACGGTGGGACTGGTTGTTCACTCTTTGACTGACGGAATTGCGCTCACATCATCCGTTCTATCAACAGACTCAACTCTCGAGTTTATGGTGTTCATTGCAATCATCGTCCACAAGATTCCTGCCTCGTTTGGTCTGACGGCTGTTCTGCTTCGACCCCAGACACTCTCCACAAAGGAGATCAAGGTTCTTTTAGGATGGTTTGCTACCTCAGCACCGGCTGGAGCTTTCATCACTTTTATCGTGATCAAGATGATTGGCAGCTCTGATCAAGACAGCAGCTCTGCCGCGGCAACCAACGCTTGGTATACCGGTGCCCTTTTACTGTTTTCCGGAGGTACTTTCCTATATGTCGGGGTGCACGCTATGCTCGACATGATTCATGCTGAAGATGAAGATTCTACAAAGGATCAAGCGGAACAAAAGGAAATGTCACCTTTAGAGTTCGCTTTGAGCATTCTCGGCATGATGGTGCCTCTTTGCGTCAGCTTTGTTAAAGAAATATGATTACCGTTTACCTAAAGATTTTCTCTTGAGCCATTTATCTCTCTTGTTCATAACCGTCTTATCCTTCGGCGGAGCCAGCGTATTTTGTCGCCTTGCTAAAACTTTGACGTGAACAGGTCCCTTTTTGACTGACTCATGACGCATTCTTCGAAGTTGTTCCAATTTCTGCGACTTTGTCCTCCTGACAAGCTCTTCCTCTTCGTCATCAAATACCTGGTGGGTGCCTTTTCCTAAGGAAACCTTTTCTATTGGAGTCTTTTCAAACTGAGCTAAAAGCTCTTCAGGCAGCTCTTGCAGTGGTTTCGTGTGTTTCTGCTTCTTTTCCAGCTGTTGCTTAGCAAATAGTTCATTCTGCTGTTTTCTTTTCTGTTTCTCAATCAGCCTTTTCTGCTGCTCTAACTGAGCCATCTCCTTTTCTTGTGTGAGGGCTGAGCTCTTTCCCGCCCCTTCCTCCTCAGGAGCTTCGTCATCAGATGACAAGTCTGAGGTCTCTTGTTCTATGTGTTTTGGCAGTGGGATAGGCTCATCAGGTGTATCGTCAGAAAAGGTTTTTTTCATTTTTGAGTTACAAAAAAAAAAAAAAAAAACATTATGCAGTGCAATTGAGAACTAAGATAATAAGTCGTTTCTGAGCTGAGGAATAATGTGAATAGCTTAATCTTGATATAGAGGGGCCGCTTGTGACTTAGTGATGTTTGTTTGATTCGGCAGTGCAATTGTGTCTATATATGCTCGCTCAGGGTAACTCACTCCGATGTTTTGCCTAGACTAAAAAGCATACATACTGCTGGACCTATCACCATTATGATTCAAGCTAGCAGCACCGTCTTTGTAATTCACTTTTCTTGCCGGAAGGGACATTCATGAATGACTAAATTGGTCTTGGCCCGTGACTAGCAGAGTGTCTAAGTATAATGCTCATACACTTCCTTGTTCGCTCGTTAAATTGCACTGTGCACTGTTGACGAGAGTGAAACCTCATAGTCTTTCGTCCCCGAATCATAAATAGCCAACCGGGGTTTTTACAATCTTTACATTTAAAAATCTCACCTATTGGATGCATCCAGAGACCTTCTCTATTGTTCTACCGATTGGACCCAGAGGCATTTCGTCGCGCGGGCAGTACTTTCTTCTAAACTTTTGCTTCCCTTGCTTCGCTCGCGTGCATTGAATAACCCTTTGCCAAATAAATTATGCTTTAAATCGTATCTATAAACAGTGAAACCCTTCAAGGGGCGGTGTAACCACCATCTACGCGGATATCAGCACCTGTGGTGTAAGAAGATGCATCAGAAGCAAGGTAGACGTAAGCACCAACAAGCTCTTTTGGAAGGGCCTCTCTGCCCACTGGAATAAGACTCCACCACTTGGACTTGATCTCAACTGGTACTTCCTCCGTCAAATCAGTCTTGATGTATCCAGGGGAGACTGTGTTAACTCTAGCGAATCCTGCCCACTCAACAGCGAGTGACTTAGAGAAATGCAAAACTGCAGCTTTGGCAGCGTTGTATGGAGCCTGCATTTGAGGCACGTTCACAATGTGGCCAGACATGGAAGCGGTAATGACAAATGAGCCTTTGCCCTTTTCTTTGAAAATCTTGCCGATTTCCTTTGCACAGTAAAAGACAGCATCAACGTCGAGCGTCATCAATTTTCTATACTCCTCGATTCCGTCTGTCTCTATTATTGGGCCAGCATTCCAGGCAGCACCAGCGTTTGCCACAAAAACATCAATGGTGCCGAAATCCTTCAACTGCTGCTTTATCGTTTGCGCCACTTGTTCAGGATCGTTCACTGGACACTTGTATGCTCTGCAGCGGACTCCGTACTTTTTTGCAAGGGCTTCTGCCTTATCGTGAGACGGGTGAGAATTATACCATATGGCGACATCTGCTCCTGCTTGAGCGTAAGCTTCAGCTACAGCGTATCCAATACCGGCAGAAGATCCGGTAATGGAGGCCACTTTTCCCTTCAGAGAAAACAGATCGTTAACGTGCGATGCGATTTCGGGATCAGGTCTTGGGAGAGGTCCAATATCGTTGATGAGGCTTCTTGTTTCGGGCATTTTGTGGTTTTAAGGGGATAGTTCGGATTAATTTATACCCTTTATGCATGACGCGCCAGCAATGTTCCGAAGGCTCGGTTTGCTGGAAAGTTGAGTAAATTCCTCTTGTACCCAAAATATGCGCGCGCGCTGAGATGCATACTACGTCATAAACCGTTGGAAAAAAGCATGCCACCGTCTTCAATACGTCATATGTTCGACCCTAAGATCATGGGAACCGATATCCTGTAGAGAGCTTCTCTTTTTTACCTTTAGGTGAGCTGCGATCGCTGAAGGTGTTCCTTTATACGACTCAATCATCTCTGATTCTGGCCTTTATTACTTACAAAAATCAAGGGCTTACCATGAGGGTGAACTCTTATTTATCTAACCACCAGAGATGCTTCCGGTGTGCTATCCACATGACAGATCTGCTTCCGCAGCTCATTTTGATTAGTAAAAAAAGCTGGCCTGGGGCTAGGATATATTTTCCCTCGCTACACAATAGTCTCAACATAATATCCATCAAGGACACCGCGATCAGTATTGAGATCACCCCCAGTGACTAATGATCTGAACTTAGTGATCTTGTGTAGTGAAAAGAGATCAGATAACCAAATGTAGGATCTCTGTTCTGAGCTGTTCTGATCTATGAGGCCCATGATGTCAAGGCGCATACATTTCTTTTTTTTTGTTCTCAGTTCAGCATAAGCGTTTTGAGCTATTATTGAAAAAGCAGATACTGTGGCACAAAGGCTTGTTCGAAATCACTCAAAGTGATGCAGGATGTACACTGTTGACACTCCGATTTACATCAACGATATGCACCTTCATGCACGGATGACGAAGTGGATTCAGCTAACAAGGTCCACTGAAAGAATCACGTCTCGTCCTCCTCAACTATCTTCCCTTTACACTCTGCCCTCTCCCGTAAAGTAGCCCCAATTTTCAGCTTGCAATATTATCGTTCCAGATGAAGAAACCTGACTAAAATGCTGGGATCGATCTCGATGCAATCAGCATCATTGACAATTCCAGCTTTGTTTTAGTGTTTCTTCCCGAGTTATAGGAAGTACTTTCTGATAAAGAAAATGGATGTTAAAGCGGGTGTAAATCTGTATTGACAGTATTCCTCGTGTGTGTCCTGGCGCTTCACTATAAATTGTTTTCCAGATGCACCATAATTGCACGGAAACCTTTCCTTTTATACCTACCATATATGACAGCCGCCATTTTCTCCTTTACCCAGCAAATGCTAAAGTCTTGAGCTCAACAGAGTCTAGCGTAGATCACCGTCACATTATTCCTGATAATGCACGTTGCCTCGTATTACGCAAATCCTTGTCCGCCTTGCTTAAATAACAAGCATAAGGTCTTATCCACTCTCCCGAGTGGGAGATCTCTGTAGCATAACACTACCAATAATAACTCGAGTAGTAGCTCGATATACAATATCACCCGCAGGAGATTCGGGTCACCAACTGCAACCTCAGGCCCTTCGGCCTCTGGGGCGGTCATGTCGCAACCCTTACCCTCTTCGCAAGATCCCTTGTAGGATTTCTAAGCGGTCTACTGCAGCACGGAATGCATTCCGCAGCGGGGCAGATAAATTAATGGACTTGTACAAAACAGGAGAACCGATAGATGCTCGGATCGGCTCTCTCTCATAAAGTAGCTTTGAGCTTCCTTAATATATGGAAACAGGCGTCGTGCCTCATGTATCCGATCCACTTTGTTGAACCACAGACTGGCTTTACGGTATAAATCTATTCAGTTAGTAGTATAGTAATACTCACTCTCCAACACTTTCTGTACCTGGTCTTTTCGGTTTCCGAATGCTCAAAATGTCCGTAATAGGTAAGTTTACTGTTGACTCTCTGACTGGGATATTGCGAGACCAGTAATAGGTCTCCTACTGGTTTCAGGCGACCTTAAAAGAGTAACAGATTAGGTCCCAGTTGAATGTCGTAACGCGTCTTGACATGAAGGTTTATTTCCTCTTTATGTCCGTCAAGCGCCAAACTCTCTTTAACAGTACAGACAGGTTTAGTGCACCGGTATCACACAAGAAGGACAAGTCATGCATTTGTGACTTAGAACGTGATGACCTCATCGCGCATTACATCCGGTCCCCCTTACATGATATGCTTTATCTTTGAGTTGAGTTGCTAGATCATGACAAAGCTCAAACCAACTAGGTCGGTCTCAAAGCATTTCCCTATCGGAGGCGACCATCATTTGAATACTCTTTCGTCTTCCCTTCTGGATGTACTGGGACGTAGCACTGGATAAAGTTGTTTTTAAAAAGTGCATCATCAAGAGTAGCTTGTAAGTACCTACATCTTTTTGCGCACACCTTGAGCCCTATGTCTTGGGAGAAAGTCTTCTTTCAACAATTTTGAACTAATCACATAAACGTCGTTTCGCTCCAATGACTCACCGAACACTCATCAAACAAATTTTTTGTCTTCATCTATAAATCATACAGAACAGTATCCACCATCCACTCTTATGTCACTTCCAGTGGTATAAGTAGATGCATCACTTGCTAGGTAAAGATAAGCCCCCACAAGCTCCTGTGGTAGTCCCTCTCTTCCCAATGGGATCAAACTCCACCACTTGGCTCTCACTTCCACGGGTAAAAAGTCGGAAAGCCCAGTATCCAGATAACCGGGAGAAACAGTATTTACACGGGCGAAATCGGCAAATTCCACCGCTAGCGATTTTCCCAAATGAACGCAAGCAGCTTTTGCCGAGTTGTATGCGGCTTGAAAGTTTGGAACATTGACAATGTGGCCGGACATTGAAGCTGTAATAACAAACGAGCCTCTCCCTTTCTTCTTGAAGATCTTGCCAACATTTTTGGCACAGTAGTATACACCATTATAATCGACATTTACAATTTTATGCCAGTTTACATCGTCATCATTTTCCTCGTTTAAAATAGAACCCGACTCCCATGCAACCCCTGCATTGGCTACAAAAACATCAATGGTTCCGAAATCACTCTCTATTTGATCAATCGTGTCTTTGACCATATTCGACTTGGATACATCGGATCCATACGCTTTTGATCTGATGCCATACTTGGCAATGAGCTCATCTGCAACTTCGGGATGAACGTTGTAATCCCAGATAGCCACGTCTGCACCAACCTGTGCATAAGCTTCTGCTATGTGTTTCCCTAGTCCTCGGGCCGAGCCGGTGATCACACACACTTTACCCTTCAAAGAGAAAAGGTCTAGGACGTTTGGAGAGAGTGACGGTGCCTTTTTCGGAAGCGGCACAGGATCGTTGTCGAAAATGTGCGAGTAAAATTTCTTTTCCTGTGACATTGAGTGGATAACTTTTGATGGAGTCGGGGAGGGGCAGCAGCCGTTATTTATACCCGCATATGCACCTCTTGCATCGGTGCAAAAGAAAACCATTTCTGGCCAATGAGAGGAGGATATTTTAGTTGCTTGGTGAGTGGATCTTCCAAATAACATCAAGCGATGAAAAAGAACCGCTCGGGGACTTTCGAAGAGGTCTCCGTCAAAGCTTCTTCTTGATCTTTTGGGTCCGGAGTTCCGTTGGTGTGCGGATGAAAACGGAGTTCCGACTCTCACACATACAGGTGTCTTGTTCTTCTTTTCTCGTATTTGACATCCTTATCACGTATTTTGCGGTTTTCAAACTCCCGAACAGCGTCCATTTCGCAGAAAATCGCATCGTCCAGAACAAAATAATCGCTATGTATGCTACTGCCACAGCTTGAGCAGGTTAAGCACTCTGCGTGAAACTTTTGCAAGTTTTCGTTTTCCAGGCACTCACCCTCTATGCCCTTGTCGCAAATACTGCAAATGGAGCCATTTAGAACATGAAAATGTAGCTCGCAGTAAGGTTTATCGTTAAAAACGTAGCAAGGCGAGCCTTTACTAAAGGGGGCAAAGCAGTAGTAACAGCCAAAACATGCTCGATGCCATGTTCCTGAAAGTTGACCGTCTTTAGACCAGATTGTTTTTGCATCCCCGACCTCTTTGTGGCATTTCCTGCAGGGACCTTGGCCAGATGGGTACTTGACCTCTTCCATGTTGTGTTTTTCCTTAATATCTTTGGCTATCTCGCTTGTGATCTCCTTGCCTGCAGAAGTCGGGTTAGCTGTTGATGCATTGAAGGTGGGTACACTAAAGGTGGACTGTCTTTGTGGAGACTTTCTTTGTGGGGACTTTCTTTCTGGGGACTCTCTTTGTGGAATAGGCTTCGAAAGACGAGTTGCTTCCTTCTCGGCAAAAGAGTCAGGTTCACCAAAAGTCTGCAGAGTGTCATCAGCTTCTTTAAAGTTGGAAGCATACAATGGCTCCTTTTGATGGATCTGTTTGTTTGAGAAGCGGTTGCTTTTCGTTGGCTCTATCTCCAATTCATCTCCCTCTTTCAACTCAGGACTCTCTGGGAGGGGTTTAAAATTTGACATGCGATTTGCTGTAACCTCTTTGCCGAACCCATTGATTTCAAGCTTTGATAACCGCGTGGCAGTGTATTTGGAGTCATCCAGACTCAGCATGGACAATCTGCTGGGGAGTATATCTTCCCTTACACTCATAGACGGGCTTGACCAGTTAACTTCGCTCACCTCGTGTATGGTTGTCATTTCGTCTGAAGTATCTGCCGCGTTGTATATCTTCATATCCTGGTGAGTGGATGTTCTTTTGGGTATCTCAAAAGAGTTCCTCCGCTGATCCTGTTCGCCCTCTGATTCCTCGTCTGACGAAACATGGGGTATTGTGGGGAGAATGGGAGATGCGCTTTCTTGGATTTCTTGCTGCATCAGTCTGAGTTGATCGATGGATCCCTCATCAGAACTATCTTCTGGGATATCAATTAAAGGAAGAGTTGGTTTTGCGTCACTTTCATCCAAGTGGAAACTCTTTTCCACACTTTGTTCCAAGCCCTTCTCTAGATTCCCCTCAGTATTTTTCCCCACTCCCTCTCTCCCTGCCACTTCACTTGAGCTCCTCTCGTCCAAACTATCCAGATCATCTGCAGCAATCGAGGGAACGGTGGGCTCCACGCTGTGAATAATGACGGTACTATCGTTACCGTCTTCGCTTTTCTCAAAACTCATAGACCTCTCAGAAGAGGACCCGTTTGCAACATTCAGACTCACGTAGTCAACAGGGGCATGATACCCGTGCTGGTATGTGGGGGAAAGCGGACTAGAAGGTGGATTCAAAACATCATCTGAAACAGGCGGTGGTTTTTTCGTTGGACTTTTTATAGGCGCACTGGAGAAATTAAACTCTTCTTCGCAGGAGCCACGTGAAAACCTTTGAGCGGATTTGTAAGAAGAAGCTCTTGACTGTCTAGAACTGCCGGTCACACTGTGAGCCGATTTACGGTTAGAGGCCGAAAAATCAGGAGATGTTGTTGAGGGCATAGAGTTAGGAGTCGCGAGATTTCTATTGGCCGTTTTAACATCAATCTGAAGTCCCGCGTTGGGTTTGGTTACTTGAGGCGCACTATGATTTCTCTGTTTGAAAGATCCGTCGTTACTTGGGATTTCCGGAGTGGTAAAGTTCCGATATCCGTCTTCACTTGATTGGCTGTGTCTCGACGGCCTTCCCGGCTTGTAAACTTCAAATCCCGCGCGTTCGTAGACCGATCTCATAGGAAGACTGGGATTCAGTGGAGGAAACGCTCCTTGGAAACTGTGGCCCAACGTTGGAGACTTGACCGACCGCATAAACTGCGGCAGAGTTCTTAGGTCGACCGGCGTGGTTGGCGTATTGAGCTGCTTATTCTTGACCATTTCATCAAGTGTTTGTTTATGCAGAAGCGTGTCTGGAAAATTAAGGTAATAATAAAAAAAAAAAGAAAAAAAAAAAAAAAAACACAATTATATATAAAGTCTAAAGAACGATATTATCTTCATCGTAGTCGCCAGACTCTATATCAAATCTTTCTAGGCTTTCATCGTCGTAGTCACTCAATTGAAGTCCTCCGTTCCGTTCCTGCAGCTTCTTCTGCATCTTGAAGTAAATCACAAAAGTTGCAGCGGCAAAGGCAGCGGAGGTTATACCAGCTCCAATAACAGAGACAACTTTCTGCCCCTTTGTAGTCGTCTCATCTCCCAGCTGGGCAAGCGTAGATCCCATGTATAATCCAACGAGCAGATGCGGAGATGTGATTACATACGACGCTATGTACACCTTTAAAGAAAGGTTGGGGATGCACGCGATTGCGCCGTTAGATAACGAGTATGGAGTGGGACACAATCGTAAAAGACTGAGCACTAAAAGCGACTCTTTCCAGTCTTTCTCATTGTCTCCGTTGACAACCAGAGAGAATATTTTGAGCTGCTCGTGCTTATCTATAATTCTCTTCCCGAAATGGGAGAAAAACCGTCTAAATACTAAAAACGAACACGTGGATCCAATAACAGAAGCAGAAGCCAAAAGTAGCCATCCTCCACGGCAGCCATATATCATTCCTGTAAATAACATGAGAGCGCCGTACCCAAACAATGGCGGGAAAGAGACTACAAATATCAGTGAAAACATCAACACCACCCCTGTAGCTCCTAGATTTCTCCACCATTCACTAGATGACACCAAAAGCCGTAGAAAGCGGGGGTACAGTAGAGCAAATACTGGAGCGAGCGCACATGCGACGATGAAAAGAGCCTGCTTTGCTCGAGACAATCCGCGAAACCACTCCTTTGCCAGCTGGCCTTTATCACGCAAGTTTTCCCATAAACTGGTGCCTCCAATGTCGTCTAGTAGCTGTGGCATGGCATCCAGACACCAACACTTCCTCTCGGGGCCTTTCTACTAAGATCAATTCGTGTAGTTGAGATAGATGTAGTCAGCGGAGCAGATTAACGGGTCGAAATATCACATCGACTCAAAATAATCCTGAAACCATCAGCAGCAGGGCGACAACTCACCCGCTGATGATGTTACCGGGGAACTATCTGTTGAGAACGTATGTAAATTTGATCAACTGCTCGATCTGATGGGGGAAAAGGCTTGTCATAAAATACGAAAATATATTGAAACTTTAATGGGGACAACCAGCTGTTCTGGTTGCCTTAATGACATCATTCCAAGGCGATAGATCCACGAATCAGCTCATCCGTTTCAAGTGGATCGTCCGCAGACGTTTGAAATTCTGCATGAAATTCGAATCCATCCAAGGGCGCAAGATCTGCAGGTAAAAAGTCACTAATTGGGGCATGATAAGTGTCATGATAAAATCACCGTCAAAACTCGACATCAACGGAGGTATAGTATCTGCCTCTATTTTTAGTTTACAGTGTGTTCTTCTGGCCTGAAGATAGAGTCCCTACAGTCAAGCCGGACAAAACAAAGGTCCATCATCGTCGAACCGTCGAAAATGCATTGTTTTTCTCTTATCAGGTTCTCACGAAAGACCTGACTGTTTTGTGAGTCAACAGGCCACATAAGGAACTCCCATGTTCACTTGTTCTATGAGGCGGAGAGCAAGCATGGTCAAGTCGACCATGAAGAGAGGTTAGTATAGGCACATCCGCTTAATGGTTCCTGGATGTGGTCTTTCGGTTTGTTGCAGTCACGAGAAGTCAATTGAACTTTTAGGAAACTGCCATAAAAACTAACCATGCTCAGGCTGTTTTTTTATTTTGTCAACGACGACAATTTACCAAAGGTCGAGCAAACCAACTTTTTGATCTGCTTTTCAGTTAAAATATATTAAAACAGTAAAATTGTACCGCCCAACACCGAGGCACGACGCTGTCACACATCAAGAAGTCCGCTTGGACGCCTCCTGCGCCAGCGTCTTGTAGTTCGCGGTTAGAACGAAATACGCCTGAACAAACCCAATGATCATAAGGGCGATACCAGCTCCTACCCAAAGCCCAAATAGCCCAGCGTTGTACTTAAAAGTCAGTAAGAGAGAAACCGGTATGCCAAAGAAGTAGTACGACAAAAGGTTGACGATGCCGCCAATCTTTGGTTGACCTTGGCCTCTCAAACAACCGGCAGAGACAGCATTCAGGGCATCGAATATCTGAATAAAAGCCACAAGGGGAAGGATGTTGACCAGTGTGGATATAACTTGTTCGTCGCCAGTGAAAAGTCGTGCGATGGGATACCTGAAAAAGAGGAGAAAGAGCAGGTTTATAACAGACACCATTTGGCCGAAGATCAGACTTGTTTTGCAGCATTTTGCAGCAGGCCCAGGAAGTCCCGCTCCCATAAAGTTGGCAACCCTGGTTGAGGAGGCAACAGCAATAGCAAATGGGACCTGGAAAGTGAGCGAGGACATAGTAGACAGAACAGACTGAGCAGCCAAGTTAGTTGTGCCGAGATAGGACGCAGATAGTGTGAGGATTTCGAAAGCGAGAAACTCAGCTTCCACCATAATGACACTTGGTAATGCCAAACGGAGCAGTTTGTCCCAGTCAGAAAAACTTTGCGCTATTTGCAGTCCGTTCCAGCATTTTCTCGGGTTGACTTCGTGTTTGGTAAAGCAAATATAGCCAAAAAGAACGAATGCCATCATCCAGTAGTTTATAACTACGGCCAAAGCAGCTCCCAAGTACCCCACGCCTATCAGCTTACTCCATACAAGGAGATAATTCAGCAGGAGGTTCAAAGGAACGCAAAAGGAAAGAACCATTGTGGAAGCATGGAAGATCCCTTGGGCTTGAAGAAACCTCTTTCCAGTCTCCCAGAAAACAAATCCGGGGATCCCTGGAGCCAATACCGCCAAGTAAGAAGCGGCCAGCTCGGCGGTCTCCTCGTCTGGGATTATAAGAGAGAGAATTTTTCTGCTAAAAAATATAAAACACAATACAACGGGCAACATAATGGTGAGAATCAGGGCTATGCATTTTTGCAAGTAAACCCCTACATTATGGTAGTTTTTTGCTCCGTATGATTGCGGGAGAAAGGTATCCAGAGAAGCAGCAAGGCCCTGGATCATGGAAATGGCGGTAATACTGAGCGTCATCGTAGCCAAAGTCACACCAGCTAGCTCTTTCGAGCCGATATGGCCTACAAAGAAGATGGACATTACGGAGCACGAGTTTTGCAAAAGAAATGTGGCAATGAGCGGAGTTGACGACTTTACCAAAACTTCAAGCTCTCTTTTGAGAGAAGTATCGATAGCGTTGGATTCTACAGCTTTCGACCAAGCATTTTCGACAGACTCGACATCTCCCTCCATTCCGTCATCCAAAACATGGTTGTCTTTCAGTAAGTCAGTTTCTTCCTGTAGCAGTTCTCGGCTGATAACTCTCGGTGGGGATAGCAGTGACTGCGATTCGGGATCCGACGTTGCAAAATCGCCGGCCGCAGAGAGGAATCCACTTCTCCCAAGCGAGCCAACAACCACAGAAGACCGTCGGCGACTGGCACTATGGGTAAACTGATGCTTAAAATCAGGCATTATCGTGGGGTGTAGGGATAAGTTTTACTGGGATGGATTTCTATTCTTCGCTCGATTCAAGAACCCTCGATGCTGAAACCCCTACGCTCTTCGAGATCATCTCCTCCAATCAACTGGATGCTCTGTTGACTCCCTCCCTGAGACATGTGCTGGTTCACTACACTCAGCGGTACCCACGGTACCTTTTGATAGCTGCGAATAGGTTTGACGAGATCAACTTTGGGCTGCGTTTCTTGGTGGAGTACATCACTTTAAAGAATTGGAACGCCAGCTTTATAGAGAAATTTTACGGTATTAAAAGGGTAAACAGAATGATCTCGCTTGACAAAACGCACAACGCGGTTCCATCGTTTATCGAAGAGAGAAGAAGACTCACACATGCACAAATATTGGCTTGTGCACTCTCTTTGACGGCGGTCCCGTTAATAAAGGAGAAACTAGACCTACTGTTTGACAAACTTTACCCAAAGTTACTGCTGCATAACTTGAAGCCGCAGGAAACCTGGAACCACTATATCAAGTACCACTTTCTCAAAGTGTACCCTACAGTTGTACTTATCTTTCGGCTGTTGAACGTGCTCTGCCAGGTTCTTTATACGAGTGGAAAGACTCGGTCTGCGTCTCTCGTGTCGTTTCTATTGAAATTAAATTATGCTAGGTTGAATGCGTATGACTACCACTTGGCAGAAAAACGAACAGCATCTGCGGTAAAAGTGGATGCAAACAGAGTGAGACCTCCTTCAGTCGATGAGTCGCTCGGTGAGATGATGAAAAGGTCTATAGCACCATTGCGAAAGATTGTTTCTGCCGCGTCTACAACAGTTTTCCCCGCAGCCATCTTTCTGCTGAAATTTCTCGAGTGGTGGAATACCAGTGGGTTTTCGGAGCAATTCAGTAAATCATCTCAACAGCTATCTAAGATCGAGCCGCCTAGTGTTGTTCCAGGAAAAGAGATTCACAACAATACGTCTGCTTGTCCGCTTTGCCGCCGGGAAATAATTAACCCCACTTTGTTGGAAACAGGCTACGTGTTCTGCTACACGTGCATCAATAGGTTTCTCCTGGAGAAAGACAAAACCACTGGAGGCAGATGCCCCATCACGGGGAAAATTCTTTTGCACGCAAAGTACCAGGATTCGCAGTGGATAGTGCATGACTGCTTGAGAAGGGTTTTGTTCTAAAGCTCATCGAGAAGCTTGAAACTAATCGACATGATCTCCTCGTCGGAGTATAAATGTTGCGGAGCCGGTTCGTTATCTTGAACCTCGACGTCATCATCGACCTGACTGAGAAACTCCTCTGTTAGAGTCTCGTCTTCTGCTGCGATCTCCTTTTGCACGTGTTCAAACCCAGGCGGTTTTGTCAAGTCGAGCTCCTGAATGATGCTCACCAAAGCGTGCTCCTGGTTGGTTATGGAATGCGGGTGCACTTTGAGTAAGCGAGCGTATACAACTCGACATAATTCCAAGTTTTCAGCATTGTGACTGGTAACAATGAGGGTAATTAGCGGCTTGGCAGAAACAGCCAGTCCAAGTTTTTGTGACTCAACAAACCACTCATGGGCTCTATTCAAGTCTTTTTTGCAGTGCGACTCGATGAGCAGTTCCACTATTGAAGTGAGAGCAACGCGATTGTACGTGAGTTGAGATTCTGTGAAGGAAAAGTAGTACTTCTCCATCCTCTCTACATCATTCTGCCACTGTGCCTGCTTGCAAAACTGCAAGAGAATGCCGTCGTCTAGTTGAGAAGCCGAAAGCGGATGATGCTCTATTTGTTGTGCTTTTCTTGCAGTTTCAATGAATTGAGCAAACAGAAAGTCAACGATTTGGGGATCCCTCAGATTCTGTTCTGCTAAAAAGCAAAACAGAGATGAGTACAGTATCGTCAGCGACTCGTTCGATCCATGCGGCATAGCTTTTAGTTTAGGCTGAACCGCGGCCTGTGGTATAAGTGACTGTTCAAACGAATTTGAGAGTTGGTTTTCGTAAAGCAAAGGGGTGATACCGAGACTGTTCAGCAGATCGAATCCCTCAGAGTGGAACGTTGTGAAGTACGTCACCAGAAGCTTGGGCTGCAGACCGAGTGTGGTTTTATAAATTAATTTGATGGTTTCGTTCACAATTATGTTGGTTTTAATCCTGGGCAACTCCTCATGGTTGATGTGGAAGAAATGAAAGATTTTGTCAACTGTGAGCTTGAACAGCTCAAGATTCTCGAACCGGCTATAGTGCTTCAAAAACAAAAACAAAAGAGCATCATCCAGCGGCACTTTCATCTTTTGCATGTCGCTCACGATCAAAGGCAAGCCCTGCAGTGAGCTTGTTTGAAAGGAGAAATTGATCAGATGGTGGTAAAACCTTCGTATTGGCTCATTGTCTTCTTGTGGCTGACGATGCTCCAGCTTTTCCGAATATATATCGAGGTACTCTTTATACCTTTCCTGGTTCCCAACCTTGTTGTATTTGTATATTATATGATCAATCATTTTGAAAGAGTAGTTGTGAATGAGCAAGTTCCTGCTTGTCTCTTTGCGCTTCTCGGTCAAGCGTTCGCTGCGAAGCAGACCAGTCTCGAAAAGGTACTGTTCTGCATCGGTCCCATGGCGTAGTTGATAAGTGAGAATGCGCACAGGGCTGTTTTCGTTAATCTTGACATTCAGCTTCAGCAGAAGGCGGAATACTTTGGCAGTATGTTTTCTAGGCACCATGTCGATGTATTTCTTCAAAGTGATTGGTTCAATGGATAACTGAAATGAAAGTGGGGGATACTGAGACAGATGGTTGAGGAATGTGTAAACCTCAAATGAGGGGTCAGAAGAGTGGTATAACAAAGTCTTGATAGCTGATTCCACACAGTCTTGCAGCTCATTTCGATTTGCATGCGAAACCCAGAGCACATAGCTTAGATTTCTGTGATCCGACTGGGACTTGAATTGAGCCTTAGCTCGCTGCATAAATGGGTACAGGTGCCCTGGAGGTAGAGCCTTGAGTTTTTTCGGAGCATTGGAAGGGTCCGTCAGTATAAGCTCCGCCGCAGTGTTTAAAGGAGCCGTAAATCGAGCCAGAGTTTTGAGCCCTCTGGAAAATTTCAGCATGCTCCAAAAAAGGGAGGTGTTTGGATGTTGAGATTTCACTCAAGAAGAGTTCAGAGTATCCGGAAAATGCACATTGAAGCTTTCAAGATGAGATGGGGCAGTGGCGACAACTACTGCTATGTTTTGAGTGATGATCAAACGAATGATTCGTGGGTCATTGATGCGACTGAACCGGAGAAGTGAGTGTGGCGCCTTGGAACAATTGCTAACAGATAGGGTATTGCCTTCTTTGAAAAAGGATTTTGTGAAAGCGATAGTCAACACGCATCATCATTGGGACCATGCGGGAGGGAACGCGAAAATGACCCGTGCGCTCCCCGGTGTGCAGATTATTGCTGGCAAAGAATCTGCGTTGGTTAACTATACTCCTTCGCATGGAGAGGTTTTGCATCTGGGGGACAATCTGGAAATTACGGCACTGCACACGCCATGCCACACGCAAGACTCAATCTGCTACTACGTCCAGGACAAAGCCACGGACGAAAAAGCCGTCTTCACGGGAGATACGCTTTTCACTTCTGGATGCGGCCGGTTTTTCGAAGGTTCGCCAGACCAGATGGATAAGGCCTTGAACCAAATCTTGGCAAAGCTGCCGGATGAAACAAAAGTTTACCCGGGCCACGAGTACACAGCGAGCAATGTGAAATTCTCGAAAAGTATTTTGGGATCCAATCCACACCTTGCGCAGTTGGAGAACTTTGTCGAGGAGAACGAAGTGACTACTGGTGCCTTCACTATCAAAGATGAAAAGCTGTTCAACCCGTTCATGATGCTTGGTGATGCTGATGTTCTGAGAGCCACAGGTAAGGAAAATCGCGTAGATGTAATGGGCCAATTGAGGCACATGAAAAACGTTTTTTAGTTATAATAATCTGTTCCTCCCATCCAGCTTTAGTTTTTCCTAAACTTGTAAATGCTCAATTCCTCCCATCCAGCTTTGCGGTGTATCAGCAGCTCCACTGTGAAGGGGTAAGACTTTTTGAACACCTCAACAACTTGCTCCGGTTTGTTTCTTGCACAAAAAAGAATGTATGCAATCCCGTTTGAAGTTAGTACTCTGTGTAGTTGATGTAGTAATTTCCACGTAACCACCATACCGTCACATCCCCCCACCAAAGCCAGATCAAGCCATGTTTGGTCGTCAGAACAAGCCGGCACTTCAGGCACAATGTCATTAGGAACATATGGCGGGTTGAAGATTAGCACGTCTACGCAGTGGTCTTTCAAGCTATCAACGAGACTGCATTGTAGTGTATCGAGTATGGGGGAGCCCTTGTTGATTCTGTGGGTCTCCAACACTGTTTCGCAGCATGCTCTATTTATATCTGTAGCCAGAAACAGCCCCTTCAGTATGTGGAGGTTTGCAAAAGTAGTTATAGTGCCTGATCCGGTCCCCACCTCCAGCACGGTGGGATATTTTCCTGCGAAAAATTCATCCAGAAAGGGTTTCTCCTGTTCTAAACAGTCCAGCAAGAGAAAGGTGTCCTCGGCAGGCTCGTACACTCGTTCGTAGTCGAACTCTCTAGGGAGAGCTGGTGTAGGGAGCATTGTGAAATATATATATACAGAATGCAGATCAAGGTCAAGGTAAGTTTGCCTTTCGGTTGGTCCTAACAGCGAGACTCTTACAGGAAGAGAAGTAGGTACTAGCGATGGAACTTACTGACATGAGATCCCAGTGGATGTGGACCCCAACGATAAGGTTTGTTAATTTTGTTCTAATACTAACGCTAGATCCTCCACATAAAGGAATTGATGGAGGAAAAAGAGGGAATACCGCCTTCGCAGCAAAGGTTTCTATACGGCGGGAAGCAACTGTGAGTGTTGAGTTTGATGGTGACTAACAAAAGCAACGACAATGAGACGGTGGATTTCTATAAAATTTCAGAGGGCTCGCAGCTGCATCTGGTGCTGACTTTAAGGGGTGGTAAATAGGGATTTTAAATGTGGGATTTAGTTTACATTTTGGGTGTGTAGAGCGAGATACTTTATATCGTCAAACAAAGTGCTACTCCTGATCCGCTTAGTAATATTTCTGCATCGTAATACAAACGCCTGAAGGGTCAAAGGCTCTTAGAGATCTCGCTTTGATTGCATAATTGCATCGCTCTAAGAGGTTGAGCATGTGGAGTGGAGCTTGACCTACTGAATATCTGTGCGCATATTGTATCCCTCAATAGATTAGACTGTCATTATCTATAGAAGTTTTTTTTACAGACCATAGGTACAAATCCTTCATCAAAACTGTTGAAAATGCGCCTCTCGGTAGGAGACTTTTTCAGAAAAATAGTCTCCCAAGCTATTCGACAGCTGTGCTCTGCCGGTGCACTTGAGATTCACTGAGGTGGCAGGTATCAACACGCTACTTTCTAAGCACTGACTCAATTACTTCAACGTTCGAAGAACAAAGTGCGTGAGCATGAGCTATACTCATTTGTTTGAAGATAAAAATTTCTCATTGTCTGCTAAACTGTTTAAAACCTTCTCAATATTTGCTTGTTTGATCGGCGGTCAAGTCTCGTGTGTAAATAGGTCTGCCACGGTGGTGAGTCTTGTAATGAGAGATTTCGGGCTCACATTCTTAGGATGAACTCATATCTATGTGGGAGATGCAGACGTCGAGAGTTGAAAGCAAGACGATCAGGCTATAGTTAAGCTTCAAATGCAAGCCGATAACAGTCTGAAGGAGAGTCTATGGCAACACCTCCCCGTACTAAATCGATCTCTTCTCTGTTACCCAGGCAAGAATAAGATTGTTCTTTCATGAGACGTCCTGCAAGTTCTGTTCCAAACCCAAGGTAATGCCAAGCTACTCTCTACTCTCATAATACCCATGTACTCTCTTGGAACTGATTGAAAGCCTCTTCAGGAGGAAGATTGTACTTTCACTTGTAGAAGCAGGTTACACATATGAAAATCAGAAAAATCAACCAAAAGGAGCATATTTTGCTGCTTCTTACACTGAAGCTACAACCTTATCAAAGGAGAGACTAATAAGGAGAAGCTAATAAGGCGAGTTAATGCGTTTATTATCTGCTCAGCGAGATCAGAAAGAATTTGTACACTCAGCAGTTCAGCCCCATAGACATTTCTTCGAATTATACCTCAAATACATTCAAAGTAACATGTTATAACAACCTCTCCGCAACACAACTTTGAACATTTTCGCAAAGTTCTTGAAAAATTCCGTATCACACTCAAAACTTCATGACATTCTCTTTCAAGGTCCTCTCGAGTGGAAACTCCTCAACGAGATGCACCCTTCTAAAACTCCAGTCATCCAGCAAGACAACCACTATCTTGGCGGATCCCGGGTGGGACGGGTGCGATAGTCTGAGTTTCGTTCAGGAAGTTGTCACATCGGTCGACATGATTCTGCTATCTCACACCACGATCGACTATCTGGGTGGGTTTATTGCTCTGCTAGTGAAATACCCAATTCTGACCAAAGTCCCTGTCATATCGACACTCCCTATAGCGAATTTGGGAAAGGTTTCCACAATCGAGCTCTACTCCCAGTTGGGACTTATAGGTCCAACCGAGGGATGTATTTGTGAGGTTTCTGACGTGGAGGAGTACTTCAACAAGATCACCACGTTGAAGCACTCCCAGTCTACGCACATGGCGGAGTTTGGGGTCGGGCTCACGCCTTTCAATGCGGGCCACTCTTTAGGAGGTGTATTCTGGAAGATTGTCAATCTCAACAACTCGACTGACGAAAAACACATTTACGCTCCCGGCTGGAACCACGCCAAGGACAGTTTTCTCAACAGTGCCAACTTTTTGAATCTTTCAACAGGTGTGGTGAACCCTCAGCTAATTCGTCCCACCACGATGATAACGTCAAACGCACTGGGCTCCAGAATGGGTCACAAGAAGCGACTGGAAAAGTTTTTCATGCTTGTAGATGCCACTCTTGCCCGGGGAGGCTCGGTTGTTCTTCCCACCTCTATAAGCGGTCGGTTTCTAGAGCTCATCCACTTGATAGACAACCATCTTACAAACACGCCGATCCCCGTTGTGCTGCTCAGTCAAACAGGCACAAAGTCGCTCTCGCTTTCGGGGTCGATGCTTGAGTATATGTCTCCGCAGGTGATCAAAACGTGGGAATCCCAGTCGACCGTTCCCTTTGACGCTTCTAAAGTTCAACTGGTGTCACCAAATGAGCTTATGAGCATGCCGGGCCCGAAAATTGTCTTCGCCACAGACGCAGACTTTGGGATCCACTCTCTCGCCCAGCAGGTGATGATGGCTCTGTGTAACGACGAGAGAACCACCATTATGCTTACGGAGAAACCCCATCCCAACACTCTAGCAGATCAGATTTACAAGTACTGGGAAGAGCTGTGCAGATCGAGAAATGGTGGGATTGTAGAAGACGGTGTGGCTGTTCCTCTGGAAAAGCTGTTTGAAGTACCCACTTTGGGTGAGGAACCTCTCACGGGGCTCGAACTTGATGTTTTCATAAAGCGTATAGAAGGCCGTCGTAATGAAAAGAAACGGGCGAGAGCTCAGGATATGAAGCGGTTAAAGCTCATGAAAAACCCAGCCTCAGCTGAGGACGTGGACGATGAAGAGGAAGAGGTTGATGAAGCAGAAGAAGATGCAAGTGACTCAGAAACGGAAAACGCCAATATTTTGACCGATATCAAGGGAGATACCATAGAAACTCCGAAAACTCAAACTGCGTACGACCTTCCTCTAGACTTCGATATGCGTACTTCCAAAGCACTCAGAAACAAAATGTTCCCCTTTCAAGCAGCGAAAAGATGGCGTCCCACCGACAAGTCTATCAGAACGGACGAATACGGGCTTGTGCTGGATACTGAGCACTATAAGATCGACAATGACGATCCGCGCGATGTGAGGAAACCAAATGGGAATGCTGCCGAAGCCAGAAAACGTCGTGAACAGGAAAAGAGACTCGATGAGCACACGCAGCGGGAAAATGCCAGACTTTTGAAACTAGATCCTCTTGCCAACCCAGCAAAGAGATTGGTACCGTTTGCTCAAAAGATTGGCGTAAGATGTGGCCTCTCTTTTGTAGACTTGCAAGGGCTCGTTGATCTTCGTTCTATCGTTCTGATTGTGAATTTGATTAAACCAAAAAAGGTTATTGTATTTGACCGCAGCTGCGATTTGCCAGGGTTGCAATCGCTGGCGGAAAATCTGGTTCCCAAGGGGAAACAAGAAAGTAACGTTCTTGTGGCACTCCCAAACCAACAAGTTGTGGTTGAAAATATGCTCACCAACGTAGATATCGTAATTGACGACTCTCTCAACAGCATGCTTCAATGGCAGAGTCTCAACGATGGCTACAATGTTGCTCACGTTACAGGGCACCTCGTCACCCATATAAATCAGGCAAACACCAAGGAGCTGGTACTGAAACCGCTGCAAAATGTACAGCAACTGCAGCAGTCCCATCAGCTCACCATTGGGGATCTCAAGCTTTCCGCTCTGAGAACGAAACTCAAAGAGCTCAGCTACAAGGCTGAGTTCAAAGGTGAGGGTCTACTCGTGGTGAACAATCAGATTGTCATTTCCAAGTCAACAAACATAGAAGGTGAACTTCTTCTTGACGGTACCGTGAGCGAGGATTACTACGCTATCAGAGAGATTATAAAGGGGGAGTTTGCATATGTGTAGGTAGGATGGTTGAGAAATAGAGAGAGTGGAATGAAAATTATGACTTTTGTTTAGTTAGTGTTGAATATCTCCGACATAATTGATGATTGTAAGCAAAAAAACAGCGGGGTGTGGGCATAATTAGCATGATCCTTCCACACGGACTTTGAGAGGACCTCATACAAAGCTATGCAGACCCAGAAATCTCTGCCCGTCAAGAGAGAAAGACTCACATCGATATAAGAGATTATGAGAGATTAAAACAACCTCCGATTATTTTACATTCATATAGAACGAACATTCAGTCTCTATCTGATGGGGAGAGAGAGTTAGCCAACAGTATCGAAGATTATTCTCTATAGAGGATCGAATGAAACAATCATAGCTAGAGGTGTTAAGCCAAAAAGTCAACATCTATGGGCTCAAAATAATAAGCTCTCCGACCAGTTGGAGGCAGTTGGGAAAAAGCAATAGCATAATACGGCACGGCCTTTGCTGGTACCATCGCGCAATGACATATTGCTTGTTTAAGCTAAGCCATAATGTACCAAAATAAAAAAGCCTATCAAACACTGAGCTAATACCGAGTGGTTTCACGGTTTAGTTTGGGTTAGCCATATCCGCGCTGAACACTTTACAATACACGGTGTTATTCTGCCGCTCTTTTATAAACCGGACTTGTAGGCTAAGGGCGAGACAGGTATGCTTAATTTGATGTATCTAATAACATGGTTTGAAGTGGTACTCTTGGCAAGTATGGCAAGCTGGTATCTAACGCTTCGAAAAGCATTATCACTGATGCTTAAGCGAGGAAAGGAGTGAAGCAATGTAACGACTCTCTGTGTTGACACCATTTAATGATTAGAATCATTTTCAAGTGACTTTTGAGCCTTTTCGGGCGTGTATTCGGAAAAATGTTTATCTAAAGCACTATCAACGATGCTTTAACGTTGGATCCTTTTTTCAACCAATGTTCAGAGAGGACTCACTTACAAAAACTATGGAATCTACCTGCATGTTGATGCACAAATGGCAAGCTATTTTTGGCTTGAAACACATAATGTTGTCGTTGTTCAATAAATGCCCTTTTGTTCCCGATACCTCTTCGAGCACCTCTACCCCAATGGGCGTTATCGACTCATGGCACTGAGGTAACGCCGTGGCAAATGTTTTAGCAGATTACGTAAACATCGGATTCTGATCGGTTGAAGAAGTACTAGGATATTCAGGTGAGCTATGTAATGGGGCTTTTATGTGAAAAAAGAAAAAAAAAACTAGAGATCTTAATTCCAACCTGCGCGTATTTTTTCGAGTGCAAAAGAAACGTTTTGCGTGCAAAAAAGAATGGTCCTTTAAGTCACACGTCTTAAGATAATAAGTACACTCAGCTGGACGAAAATTTGCGACATAACAATAGCGATGCCACACCACTCAGGCTTTGCATATATAAGTCTTTCCTTACGTGTTCACACGACAAGGGACTTCGACATCGACATGCCATAAAATTTAATAACCTCGATAGAGTGCTCTCAGATGCACAGCTTGCGTCATTGTCGAATCAAATCCATAAAGAATGAAGTTCTTATTGAGTAACAGACCCACTGCCCTTTTTCCACTTTTGCGCATTGGCCAAAAAAGCACTCATTTTACTTTTCTTTTCTTCCTTCTCCTCTTCAGGGAATATAAAATCCATGAATTCCTCTTCAATGCCATCCACAATCCTTCTCTTTCTTACAACTGTAGGGAAGAGCACATTCACCTTTTCCATGGACTTCTCGTCCCCGTACGACTCCTCAAACTCTTTGAACGAGTTGAGCACGGTGATGGCCTGCTCCTTATCGAGATCTTTGAAGTGACTGAACCCTTTTCTATACAGATCTCTGCACTTTTGGCGAGCCTCCTCTGAGACGGCAAACTCAAATTCCAATTCTTGGTCAGACTGTTTTTCCGCATCATTTTTATACTCTTCAATCTGCTCACTGGAAGGAAGCGTAAGTTCAAAATTGCATCGCTGGATGTAGAGACCCATTTGGTAACCTGACGCAGCCAGGAGCTCATCAAACAAGCCGCGAGCTTCGTTGTACTGCATCATATCGTGTGCTTTGTACGATATGTAATCCTGCCAAAGTAAAACTCTGGAAGGAAACTCAATGCTCTCTTCGTGACACCCGATTTCGTACAATGCGCATACACGGCTGCTTTCCCCAAGAGACTCTTCCAGTTCGATAAACTGCTTCCAAGCAGAAATTTCCTTGGGAAAAACTGTCAAAAATCTCTCATAGAGCTTACGTACACGATCAAATTCACGCAGTTTCATCTCCAGGTCTATGTAGAACCTGAAGACTTTGCGTCTGGGACACAGACCCAGGCTCTGGCCAAGAATTTTTCTTGCCGCTGTAATGTTATTCTGCCGAATCTCAAACTCAGCGTACCATATCCACATTTTGCTAAAAGTGAACTTTTTATGAGGGATCACAGCAACGGCTCGCTTGTATAATTCACGACTACTCTGTCCTGCATTCAGCTCATCCCAGAACAGGTACCTGGCCCACAAGAAGATGAACGGGTGCCATGAGTCTTTGTCTAAGGAAGTGGGAGTCTTTGACACGGCTTTTTCAAAAATGGGAACTAGATCTTGCTCCATATGGTAGTCAATAACAAGATTCAGGTAGTCCCACCAGAGTGAATGATTATCTGGCTCCGCATCTAAGGTATTTTCATACTGAAGTTTACGTTTACGCAAAACAGCCTCCTCTTTACCTTTTTTATCACCAAATTGCTTGATAAACTCTGTGCGGGATTCTTCCAAAGCCACGCACTGCTTTCTTGGCAGCTTAGACAGGCCAAACCGATAAAGTGCCCTTACCCTGTCCCACTCTTTTTGATTGGATTCCCAGGTGCACCATTCAATGAGTATTTTCTCATCCAAGTGCTCAATCCCAAGTGACATCAAGGAGTCTACGCTTAAAGTGAAAATTCTCCTCACACTTGACTCGTCTCCATAAGTCTTTTCAAAATTTATCCATTTCAGCCAAGCCATCGATGTGGGGAAATGTACCACAACCTGCTCGAAAACCTTCCTTGCGTTATCAAACTCTTTGAGACGGATCTCGAACTTTATAAAAGACTCCCAGACTCGCAAGGGCGGTTGCCACGTGCACCACCTCTTGAACAGATCTCTTGTTCCCAGATAGTTTTTCAGCGATTCCTCGAGGTTCACATAATAGTACCATATCTTGTCTACACGAGGTAAAAGAGTTACTGCTCTCTCGAGAACATTTCTAGCGTGATTTACGTTTTTTGTTTTTAGCTCAGTCTGAATATACCGTAGCCACACATTGATCTGTCCGTGATCAACTTCTAAACATCGCTCGAAAATGGAGCGGGCTCGTGCATAGTCTTTTTGCTCAATTTCGAAAGTGGCATACCGTATCCACTGACCAAAATCAAGTCTGTTCCTCCTTAAAGCATTTTCGTACTCCGTACGCTTCCTTCGCTGGTAGTCCTTGAGCTCCTCTAGATCATTGAGCTTTTGCTGCTTGTGCTTAAAGGGTGCATCTTTTCTGTCGTAAGCTTCAAGCAAAATTTGCTCCGCCGTGATCTGAAGCTCAGCAGGTGCTTTATTTTCAGGTTCTTCCTCCATAAAAGTGTGTGGGCAGAAAGTGACAATAATTGTGTGGTGTACGGGTGTCCCCCGAAAAGAGGTTTATCTAAAATAGGGCGCAGAGCTTGCCTCTGATGAAAGTAACATGCGGGGCGTGATTTATAAAATCCTATGTAAGATATTTGTCATTCAAAAGAAGAATCGTGAAGCTATGGCATACATATTGTCACATGAGCTTCAATTGGTGTCAATTGTAACCACAGCCCAAATGGCGCAAGTAACTAGTTTTTAACATTTCTGATGAATTAGTTTTGTTTGATTTAGGTTGATTTTGAGAAAGTTCATTTTACAGTCGCCCTATGCGAAAAGGAGAGCGCTCTCAACTTTTTCTGCCTGCAAAAAAAAAATCAACTAACCAAACCTCTCGCTCAGGTAGCTGGTGATATTATCAATGATATCCTGTTTCCTTGTAGCAGAGTCCGTGATGAGGTTCTTCCTTGACGAGACATACTTTTTCAGCTCTGCCACTTTGAACTTGCTCAGCGTATCAGACTTCCACGCTACGAGAATGTCCTCGTCAGACAGCTTCCTTTCAGTAGGAGCTGTCTTTGGCTTTTTTGGCTCAATCTCTTGGTACTCAAAGTTTCTCATTCTGTTTAACTCGGAGTTGAGCTCTTGTAAGGTATTGATGAGATCTGACTGACTGCTGGGATCTTGCTCGGATTTTATTAGTTGATCCGAAAGATATTCCCGCACTTTAAGTATCGCCTTTTTTGTGCTATCCATTTCCCCATACTGAACTGAGTCTCCAACTTCGGTTTGCAAAAAGTCATCCTTTAGTGATTTGTAGTGCCAATTGAGCGTGGGATTCTGAAAGGAAGACGGATCGTACCCCTTGGAAAGATACAAATTATTCACAATCTTCTCAACTAGTTTGTTCGCGTCTTCAGAAACATAAGATGCCTGCAACATCGGAGGACTTTGTCTGATGTCGTTTTTGAAAGGAAGGCGTATCAGGAAAAACCCCTCGCACGAATTGATAAAATTTTTTCTGCCTATGGGAGTGGGTACCATGGCAAAAAACGATACAGAAGAGCTTCTCTTCAATGCTCCCCAAACAATCGCCAGCTTACTTTTCTTCATGCAGGCTTGGTATAAAGCGGCAAAGGTTCTTGCCGAGTGAGTAAATTTGGGGGTGCGGTAATCAGGAACTACCAGCAGCGGAGAGCTTGTGTTGTACTGGGGAGAAAAACAATCCAGGTCTCTGAATCCCAACACTTTCAGAAAAGGCTCATCTTTCATAGGGTTATACTTCTGCAACTTTTTCACCTGAGAATCAGTAAGAGGAATCAGCTCACCTCCTAAAGAGAATGCCTTCACCAATCTTGAATGCGGTATTTCTGATCCTGAAGATGAGTTGAGTACTTTTGTCTTGGTCTCTGCCTCGAGATATGCCTCCCCTTCGTTCTTCATAGTGCACGATCTTTTTGGGTGCTCTTGCGAAAAGGTGGAGTACCCTTTTACCGACGCTTTTATATCACCAGCCATCTCCAATTGAAACTGACAATACAGCCGTTTCACTTCACGAAGTCGGCTGATTTTGGAAGAGATTCTCTTCGGATCGGTAGAAGTGACCGATGGCCCATCCTCAGAGCTGGTTCCTTCCAGATCAACAAAAAACACCTCGGAATACTGGTCAACGTTGAATTTTTTCGACTCGGAGTCAAGGAAAAACGGACACACGCTTACAAAACTCTCATTCAAGTCGCTCAGCTTTTTGCGAAGAGGCAATCTATACTTTGCTGCATCCTTCAAAGGCTCGTCGTTATCTGTGAAGAGAAATATCTTTTTTTGGTTGTAGTTCCGTGTACCATCTTGACGATTACTGAACTCGTCGTAGACCCTGTTCAGTAAAGGAATAAGCTGAGCAGCAGTGGGGTTGACGCTGTCAGAAGGCTTGAACTTTTCTGCCAGAGAAAAGTAGCCCTTATTAGAGTCTTCGATGAGATCGTTCAAAAGCTTTATGGGACCAACATTTAAATCTTGAAGCTTGAATACTTCATAAACCCCCTTTGGGAGGCCTGGTGAGGTTTCCGCCGAATTGAACAGATATAGACCCACTCCCGTATTGGGCAATGTGATTACCTGCTTATTCATAAGCTCAAACACCTCCACCAAAATTTGCTTAAACTGAGTCTCGCCTCTCAGAATGAACTGAGAAATGTGAATTGATGGAGTGAGCTCCACCAAAACAACAATCCCCTGGTGAATTTCAAACTGCGTACTCATAAACAGCTCTCTAACTTGAGTGCAAATCGAAAACCATGCAAAGGAGGTCTCAGACCTACAACTCAGTACTTTCTGTGCTCAAGGAGATGAATATCGTTTCTTCGACTGAGGTGGAGAGCAGCTTAAAAACTTCTGGTACTGGAGATGAAATTTCCGAGCTGTTCGAGAAAGCCGCAGACCTCAAAGAGAGAGGGCCCCAGTTTCTGGTGCTTCAGATGAAACTTTTCAACAACAGCAAGTCGCCCGGGTCGGTGATGCTCATGTGCAATAGAATGAATAAAACAGGACTGGTGCCTATTCTTCCAATGTACACAGAAGCCCTTAGATATCTTTTAAGTATCAACAAACTTGAAAAGACAAGTCTCTGTAACCATCTAGCCATTTCTCTATGCCACGATTTGCTCAAAAGGGGTATGCCCCTGACTTCTGTTTTGCGTCTCTATATGGACAAGCTGGTTGGGGAATCTCGGTCTTTGTATCTGACGTTGCAATACGAGAATCTCCTCCAGGAAGCAGGTGTAAATGAGAAACTAGAGTTTTTGAACTTTCGAATGAAATACCTGCTCAAGTCGGGTCAGTACGAGCTCGCTGTGGATACTTTCTGGACTAGTCTGCAGGAAAATCAGAATGAGAACACCTTTCTGGGTGAGACTCTGCAGAAAACTCAATATACGTTGCTTGTTTTAACAGCTTTAAGCCGAAGAGACTTTGAAGAGCTTCTCAGGCTTTTGCCTCTTTCATTGAACGATCGAGCTCATCTCGGTCTTGAAACCCTCTCGCATATACTCGCACAATCACTTCAGCACTTTGACCTGCCCATGATGAAGTACATCTACACGAGCCACATTGAAACGGGCGAGCTCGAAGTGGAGCCGACTGTGGTGAGGGAAATGGCAAATCTAGCCTCTAAGAATCACCAAGTTGATTTAACAAAACATATTCTGGAATCATACTCAGATAAACAAGAGGCTGACAAACTGATTATCTTTTCCCAGTTTGGTGCTGGCGCCACTCTTCGCTCAGTCTGGAAAATTTTGGATGATGGAATCGTGGGCGGTATTGAACTGAAACCCGAAGAATTGACTCCATTGGTCGATTACTACGGAAGGAGAATCTCGCTTGATTGGATAAAGGAAACTTGTTCGAATCTGCACGAATCCGAACTCAGCCAAAGGACTAAAGAGCTCGTGTTCTACTCGATTGTGAGAGCGGTACACAACCACTCCAACCTGACAGGGGTGGCATTTTGCTTCTCTTCACTGCCTTCTGTAAAGCAGCTCCTCACCAAAGAGGTGCTTGATGTAGTGTTCCATTCATTCAAGAGGTCCAACAGTGCAAAGATCAGCTCCTTTGTACTCTACAGGTATTTGAAACAGAATCTATCGCTTGACGAGTTTACCAAGGTCATGACCTCTGTCAATTTTTACAACATGATGGTTTGCCAACTTTTCGGCCGGGATCCCTCGTGGGTTCTGTATCTGCTGATGGAGTACTTAGAGTACTACGGAAAACCATCCCCCAAGATACTAGCGCTCTGTCGAACTGCGATAACGGAAACGGATAACGTACAGCTAGCAGATTTTCTCAAAGCGTATGACGGCAACCTTTGTGATTTAAGAGAGCAATTAAATTACAAACAACTCGAAAACTCAATCTCTTCATGCATTGAGAAACCGTCGCATTACAAGAACGTGATTTCCCAACATGATATAATACCAGGGTACGGACCACACGTATTGAGGAACGATGACAGAAACGTCACCAATTTCAAAATGGCGCTTCACTGAATCTCCCCCCAATCATGGGTCTGGAAAGCGAGACTGAAATTCTCTGGATTTTGTATGAAAAAGGGATCGCTCAAGTCCAGTCCCAGGTAAGGGTCCACCCCAACGTCTTGCACGAAATTGATCAGATCCTCTGGGGTGACTGTATCCTCCCTTGATACTGGCAAAGGCAACTCTTCTTTTTCCATTTTCCAATCGTGATATTGTTTTAATAGTTTCTCGCAAAACTCGTTGATGCATTCTGTTATTCTTGTCATTTCCCTTTTCCTTCTCCCCACAAGTTCAAGGTAGTTGTTCAGAACTTGTCGAATGAACTGAATTCTTTCAATGTGGTTTTTCAAAATGCCGAACGGCAGATGGAGGAAGGTGAAAAACACAACAAAGGCCTGGTAGATGAAACTGGAGAAGAATGGGTAGGTTGTCTCCACGCTTGTTGTGTTTTCGTGCTCTTTGAGATAGTTCACAAGCGAGCTTGAATGATGGATAACCTTGATGATGCAATCGAGGGCGGTTGTTGTTGACCTTTCGTGCTTGGCCATAAAGGGCTGATGAAACTTGGCCCTGTTTGAGTAGAACAAAATCAAGTCGCACAATGTTTCACAGTCACTCTCAAGCCTGCAGGTACCATTCGTATGTGAGCCTGTAGGATGGTAAAAGTTACATATCGTTGACTCTTTGCTTGTTTTGCTGTCGTAGAGGATCTTTTCGTAAATTAGCACTTCATCTTGCAACTCAGAATCTAGATCTAAGATAGTTCTATAGCTTATATGAGTTGTATAGCTCTCGATTAAGATGCTAGTTGACCGCTTTATTAGTTCAGCGAGCCCGATTTTGTAATTGAGACGGACCGCATAGTTACGCAGTAAGATCTGAAATGTAAAGATGACAGGATTGGGACGTCCCAAGACTGAGCACAACACCGTCGATATAAAATTTATCGTCAGCCACAGAGATGTGCGAGGGCTGTCTCTGATGACCCTGAGAGCTGGCTGATGCGATTTCAAGTCGTTGTTTATGTCTGCTTGAGTATTGGCACTAATGTTGAGCGACTCTCCGATATCCTTTTCGTACACGTGGAGACCTAAGGAATATGCCGAGCCTACAGTCAGGAACATGAGTCCCCACGCCTGTTCCACCTGTTCGTTGTAAAACAAATCTTCTATAAAGAGGACGTAGCTCTGGAGACTTTTCACGCTCCCTTGTGACATTCCATTTTTCAGATGGTTATATTGCTTTACCAGTTTACCCCTACAACTTGAGTAGCTTACTTTGTGCAGGAGCAAAAGCGGGTCTTCCTGATCGATATATCGCAAAGTGGAAAGCAGCACTGCAATGAGCAGCAGCATATCATCATCATTATTCCAGGTTTTTATTGCCGAGTAGGATTTCAAAAAATTCATGAGCGATTCATAGCTCACAAAATGGTTATAGTAGTTTTTGAGCTGGAAAAACCGCTCAACCAGTTTGATCATCAGATCCATGTTGAGTGATTCATCTACAGAAATAACGGGCAAGCCACGTTTTGCTTTTATCTGCCGCTTAAAGTTCATGAAGTCGTTAAATCCAAGCATCCTAGCTGAATCACCCATCATGAACTCCGATGAGTTTGGCCCATAATAACAATCGGCAGCCTCTGTAACCAGTTCTTGATCTTCTTCCTCTGCAGTTTCAGTTCGTTTCTTCAAAGTATCATGAAGTGCCTTTACTTTCAGTCGAAGAAGTTCATTTTCCTTCAGTATATCAAAATGCTTATGTTCATCTGTCGGATGCTCGCTCACTTCGTCCACCGTAATGGATCTGAATTTTTTAGGAAAAGAGCATGAGCGGCCCTTTTCAATACACTGTGAGCACCCCTCTATCTGCTTGCCGCATTTGATTTTTCTTCGACGACACTCATTGCAGGAAATGGGGGAGACCTTCATCACGGGGAGGTGTATGGTTTAACCCCACAAAACCCAGTAGTAGCCCCAGGTTTGTGCCTTTCAAATATTGCCCTGACTTTCCAAGTTGAAAGGTATCAGGTTTTATTCAGTGGAAGGCGTAGCAGATTTTTTGAAAGTGCTTGCTAGACTGGCTTCTTTAAAGGAGGGTGGTTCAATATCGTTCTATAAGAAGAGAGGCTAGTGACTTGATACTTCATGCTTGAAATTCATCTTTTATTGATTACCTCTAGCACAGACCTTTCTTATGCCGCGATTATGATTGAGGTCACCCCGACTTATGGCCCTCTCCCATGGATGCAATTTCCAGACGTTTCGAGTGCATTGTAGAAATCTTTTAACATGTCAGATAAGACCCTCTTTCTCAAAGTCACGGCGTGCGACAATTACGAGGGGTCACATGCCCAGATCGTACCGATTAACTCGAGTCATCCAATTGAGCTCGAAACTGAGATAGGTAAAGTGTCGTTAAGTGTGAGAATTCAAGGGTTTAAAGGGTCACCAGACCATAAGAGCAACTCACATTCCACAAGCGAGTATTTCAGTTTCCCCGGTAAGGGAGATGTGAATATCTCCATTGAAGTACATTTGGCTCCCTCTGCGGAAATCAGTGGGGATGAACTTCTTTTCGGGAACGATTTTGACGAACCCATCAGAGATCTGCTTCCCTATGGTGCATCAGCTGGGTTTCGATTTTTCAAATGGGCCATTGATCCGAGCGTCTCTGGTGATATTTATTGCGATAAACCGTATCTCTACGGGAAAGCATTGAGCAGCTTCAACGTTATTCACACTCAGCCGAATGAGGAATCAGTTATACCACTGACGGAAAATCTGGCTAATCAGAGTACTGATAAGTTTGATATTCCAAAAGACCCCATCCAGCGCCAGAAATTCTTTCTCACAGAGGTAAATAGAAAACAATTCAGCTTCCGGCCTGATTGTGTCTACATGATGGATTTTTTCAACACATACCTTTCCCTCAAAGACTCAAACTTTAAGATTACACTACCTGGATTCGAGCTGGACTTGTCAAGGTACTTTAAAGAAACCTCGGGAAAGATGAGGTGCGTCAACTTTGTGCTGAAGAAAAAAGGCGTAGGTCTGCCTGAAGGTGTTGAGTTTGGCACCACTGCGCTTGTGGTGAAGTTTGAGCTACTGGAGCTGGCTGAAAAGGAGGGGTTTTCCCTGGATGAAGTTCACTAGACTGTGGAGCCCACCATCGAGCGATAAACTATATAGAGGCGTGTCAAGTTTGATATACAGTTTGGTAGGAGTGTGACGTAAATTTAGAACTGGTGTTCTATTGTAGCTCTTGATGCAGCTCCAGGGGTAAGTGAACACAATGGACTTGATTGATCTCGTATTCACAGCGGCTCGTAGTAGTACTGGGAGTTTAAAGCATGTTATCACATTTGCTCACATCTCTCAATACTTGATGACATCTATTCTGACTATAAATGCATGCGTCAAGCATTGCGGTGGGGACAAGTAGATTATATCACAGTAGTGGGTTAGCGATGTGAACTCATGAAAGTTTCAATGGTCGTGTCCCGCTCAATACATTTTCATGATGTTCTCAGCGGTGGGACTCAGGACGTCCACAACTCTCAAAGTTCCGTCTCGTTCGGTTTCCCTTTTGTCGAAGCTCCATGCTTCTGAGGGATCATACAAGAAAGAGAAGCGTGTTGGTAGAGGTCCAGGAAGTGGGCTGGGTAAGACATCCGGAAGAGGTCAAAAGGGTCAAAAAGCACGGTCCTCTATTCCTAACTGGTTTGAAGGTGGTCAGACGCCGATCTATAAACTTTTCCCCAAAAGGGGGTTTTTCAGAGAAAACAAACTGGATCTGAATGAACTGAATTTGGCAAGGATTGCACGCTTCTACAAAGAGGGAAGACTGCCTTTGAAAGAAGGAGAAGTACTGACTATGGCTCACATGAAAACTTACGGGCTGATAACTGGTCCGATGAAAGATGGTGTTTCCATTATTAGAACAGGCAGAGAAAACTATAATGTGCCGCTAAAGATCGAAGCAACAAAAGCTTCGCAGCCAGCTATGAAAGCCATAGAAAACGCGGGGGGTGAGTTTACAGCCAAGTACTATAGCACTTCTGTCTGCTTTAGAGCTCACCATGCTCCTCACTGGTTTCTACAAAAAAGAGGCTACCTTCCTCTGCAGTCCAGGCCAATCGCCAGAAGGGATATTCTGTTCTATGGAGACGCTAATAGAAGGGGATATTTGAGCAAGCAATCGGATCAGCCGGCAGAGGATGCCAAAATCAACAGAAATAAGAAGGTGACACAAGATCCGCTTTTGAAGCAGCTTGAAGAGTCGAAAAAAACACACAACAGATATGTGGAGGGTTTCGCTAACAACAGAATTGTGTCGTTTGGCGAGATGAAAAATTAACATGTAGATAATAATGGTACGATTGAGAATTGTTGCGGTAGTAGAGGGTGAGTACCCATATTAGTATGAAAACACGAATTCCTATGAAGAGAGGCACCATCGAGACTAGTGATTTGAATTCTAGCAACATTGTGGGTGATTCTTGAATTCTTAGCTCATAGTTGTTAGTATAAAGTTTTCAAAAAAGTATGGTCCCTAGCAGGATCGAACTGCTGATCTTCGAGTTATTAGCTCGACGCCTTAACCAACTGGGCCAAGGGACCGTTGTGGAAGCGAAATTAAAAAACTGGTATAAGTCCCCAAATTAAGACTGAACTTCTCTTCAAAATTCTAAGGAGGCTTGAAGAAGTTGCGTTAGAGAAGGAACTCCAGACATGAGGATGTTGGTGCAAGCTTTTCGGCTGAGAATCATTATTCATTGACTTTTTTTTTTAACAGGGAGAAAATCAAACAAGCTATAATTGAAATGTACCTATTTAAGACCAAACATAAGATCAGTCATCGCTTGGAAAAAATTTTGAGAGAAGCCGATTAATTAAATTTAAATTCAAACGAGAAGGAAACGGACAACATAATACAAACTAAACGAAACATAATTTTCCAAGCTTGGAGGAACCCAAGAAGCAATTTTCTGGCTGATATTTTACAGATGTGTGAGAATCGCATTTTGATCGGTTGAAATGCACCTATAAAGAAATACATGGTATAGGTTATTTGGATGATTTATACAATGTAACTGAGAAGGATATTTTTCTCTTTTGAGACATTAAAACGCCACATTTTTTTTTTTTGTTTTCTAAATTACAAATGGTTCGGTTCTAAGGTGTGATGAAGTAATACGTATTGAAGCTTCGGGCAAACAAAATAAATATAGACACTCTTTTTTTCTTTCACATAAAAACATAGAGGTTCCATTGTATAAATCATCTATATAACCAATAACATCTATTTCTTAACAGGTCTATTTCAACCCTTAATAGGTACATTTCAAATTCGGTGTTCACACATCTGGATTATATCAAACAGAAAATTGCTTCTTGGTTTCCTCCAAGCTTGGAAAGTTATGTATGTTGTCCGTTTCCTTCTCGTTTTTTTTTTCGTTTGAGTTCAATTTGAATAAATCGACTCTAGCCGCGCTTGTTCATGCTTATAGACCTTGCAACCCTCTAGATCTTCATGATTATATATTAAATCAAGAGATTGATTCAAAAGATAATTTTGAAAAATCGCAGGTCTTTAGGTAGTAACCATGTATAATTATAACTAAGGAAGAGACCATTTATGCCCATAAAGAATCTCCAAACAGTGCTAATGCCTTTCAATGAAGCAGACCAGACTTACTGCGGCCCTATTTTCTCAACATGAGTAGTGGCCAAGGCACCTCCTTAGAAGTGATCGTTTTGGTCTAGATGAAAACATGATTCCTTTCTGGAAGAACTGGTTTCTTCCTCAAATGAGCGCTCAAGAACTTTCAGGGCTTATAACTAGGCTTCCTGAGACATTTGAAACCCTGAGCCATGCAGGGGGATTCTCTCATTGGGAGGTTCAACTCAATTCAGAGCCAACGAGGCCATTGGCACTTACCATACGGCTTATGCTTTGATATACCAACTTTTGGCTGTTTACAAGCCCAGGTAATCATCAGTGACTGGCAGCCCGACTGAAGTAATCAATCAAGAAAATGAGAGACAGAAAGTAAATTGTTTCTTTGGCGCGAGCTCCTATAAAGTAAGAGGTGTATTTAGAAGTCAAGCATTCTCGCAGTCATTTGAATTACCATGGAAGCGGGGCTGAGACTCGAAATCACACCAATCGATGTAACTCAGACCCAATCGAAATCCGTGATTGAACAAATTGACTGTCGGTGGGACATTGAGAGAAAGGGTTCGTTCTTTTGAGGTTGAAAATGGAGGTCAAATGGTCGAGATCGACATCGAAAAGTCTAAATCAAAAGCTAGAAAAAGATGCTGAAGCTTCCGGAGGTCACATTCAGTGAAAATATATCTTCTGGTGGTCCATGCGAGGTGCATAAATGAGATTTATACAAAGGCTTGTATCCACTCAAAATAGTAATGGAATAACCAAAGAAACCTAGAGTGTCAGGGTAATATGCGGATTAAATTATGTCGTTTCATTTGACAGAAATGTCTAGTTGTGTTTCTGCTGATAGCGAGGGTCCTCTACTGATGACGAAATTTTGCATACTGAAAAGAGTTATTTTGAATCACATTCTCGAGAAGTCTGAGAATCTAAACAGGGAATATATTCAGCGTAAGCCAAGAATATAGGTGACTTTTTGTAAGCAAATTTTGGATTACTCTAAAAGTCAGGATAAAGAAAGGCCATTAAAATTTTCCAAGCTATGTTTGGACGAGCCTGCAGCGCAACGGCAGTTGGTTTTCCTTGACATTTTGAGGGCATCTGGGAAAATTGTGAGAATCGAGAGATCCACAGCCAACAAGTCTCTTCATAAAGTCGTCTAACTGACTCAAGATTGAACCCTGCAAGCTTTATGTGTTGAAGGGGCTGATACATCCCCATCTCCATTCGTTTGAACGCGAATATATAATTATACGAATGCAATGCAATAATATTACGGGCCTTCTCTCACGCTGGGTAACATCTAAAGCCATACAAATATTCGTATACTCATACAATTTTCACCCACAGCTGAGGGCAATGTCTCTCTCAGGGAAATTTATGACAAATCCTTATCCCACGCAGTTCCGTCGAACGGTTTCCGCAGTGTTTGCGACAAGCTCTCAAACTCATCTTTACTCAGTAACGCTGATTTACTGGTGATACCACAAGCCAGAACATGCCCGTCCGCCTTTCTTCCATCAAGAAGTTTCATAGCAGTGGGGCACACTTTTTCATCTGCAAAGAAAACCTCAGCAGTGGCAGTTCTTTTAAATTCTTTCAAGATGACGGAGCGCACAATTCCCATCTTTTCCATGATTTTACGTACATCGAAAACCGAAGTTCCCTTATCTAGGTTGTGAATTCTCAACAGTGTTGGCTGGGAGGTGTTCTTTATCTTTAGTTCACCCAGTTCGAGAATCTCTCTTTTTACCGCGGGTCTTGCAGGGGTTAAAGATCCTCCTGAAGCAGGTTTTGATCCATTTCGGCCATTTTTGATCACTTCTTTAGCAGAAGTTGGCCTCATCTTAACAGACAGAGACCGTGCAAGTGGGTTGGAATGTCTCTCACTTCCACCTACTCTTCCTCCCATCTTCCCTCCTATCCTACTAGCAAGGTCATTCTTGACCGACTTCCCATTCTGGAACCTACTCTTTTCCTTCTTCGCCATATAAATCCGGAGTCGTGTCTACACCAAAAACACGCTCAAAGTTCACGTACGCGAGTCTTTACTATGCCTCTTTGTGGTGGATCTAAAAAGCCCATACAGCGGAAAATTGTCATTCTGGGAGACGGTGCATGTGGTAAGACGTCACTTTTGAATGTTTTCACAAGAGGGTATTTCCCTCAAGTGTATGAGCCCACAGTGTTTGAGAACTATATTCACGATATATTCATCGATGGTCAGCAGCTCCAACTTTCCTTGTGGGACACGGCAGGACAAGAGGAGTTTGACCGTCTTCGGTCCTTGAGCTACAGTGACACGCATACTATAATGCTGTGTTTTTCGATCGATTCTATGGACTCGCTTGAAAATGTACAGAACAAGTGGGTTGGTGAGATCTTGGAACACTGCGAAGGCGTAAAACTAGTACTCGTTGCGTTGAAGTGCGATCTTAGAGATAGCTACACCGGACCAGACATGGAAGATAACGATATGGGTGACGGGTCGCCACAGGAGTCTAGACACAAAAAGCTGGTGACGTATGAAGAAGGGTTGGCAGTAGCCAAGAGAATTGGGGCTCTTAGATACCTTGAATGTTCTGCCATGAAAAACAGAGGTGTTAATGAAGTTTTCTCAGAAGCGGCGAGATGCGCTCTGAGTGCAAAGCCTAAAGGCGCTAATGTAGCTGCAGATGAGGATAATGATAAAGGGTGCGTAATTGTCTGACTGTATAATAATGTTTGAGTGAAGAATGGAATCTAATTATGGTTTGTATTTCCGTTTTTGGTTGTGCTAATGCATGAATATAGCTCGCTATTTCCGATTTTAACAAAATGGCCGCCACATTTGTCCATAATTTAGCAAAGATTTCAAAGGGCATGCATATCGATCAAGATGTTTGAGTGCACAACGAAATCTAAATATAGGTGTTTCGTGGTGTTTTTTTTTTTTTTTAGCGTGCTTTTTCATTCTCTAACAAAATGTCCACGACTGATCTTCCCGGAATAACGACAGATGGAACTACTGCCGTGACTACTGCCGCGAGTACTGCAACGACAGATGAAACGACACAATCAACAGACGAAACGACCTCATCATCAAGGGGTCTTCCCACACTTACCAGTTCAAGCTCATCCTTCTCGACTCCGCCCGTCACAATTCCAGCAAATACTGACAATCCCTATATCTACCGTAGTTCCCAGCCTTCTGGCACGGTTTTCATCTGTTTTGGTGCAATTTTAGGGACGATCCTTCTCTCATATCTTGGATTCTTTATATGGAGAAGTTATGCCTCCAAGAAAGATACAGCATTGAACTACAATGATGTCAACACAGGTTACTACGGATCGGATCCTGGCGAATCAACTGGATCAAGTAGCAGATTGCCATTGTTGAAACCGAAAAACTCATCCCTGTCGCAATTTTCTATGATGCGCTCCAACTCTCCGCAGCCCGTTCAGCAGATGAAGCAAAATGACGTGACTAGACTACAATTTGTCTCACCAACATTTGAAGCTATGAATATGAGTAAACAAAATGAGGGCAGACCACAAATCTCAGAACCCACTATGCTTTCCACTTCGAATTTGTCTGTGAGTAATGCACATAACCGCAGCTCATCATATTTATCCATGCCATTACACCAAAGGGATTCGTCGTACATGCCTGCTGTGGGAAGCACAAGCGAGATCTCCTTGGCCGCTCCTCGTAAGAGCACCGCTCCAGCTACGAGACAGACGAGAACTGGACATAGAACAGTTCCCAGTATGTACCTGGAAAGTATGTTTGACGATTCAAGGGATGATTAGATTATATATCTGCGACGAAGCGTAAGCTGAGAAGCTATATTTATTAGATGGTTTATTTTATCATTTGTACTGTGATTGTAGACTGGGTTGATCAATGTATGTTCAATTGAGGGTCGTGTGAAAGGGAAAACCGTTACCTCGCGATATACTTGAAGGGATGGATCATTTGTACTGAGGCTTTGTGGAGGGAGATCTCATTCTCAATGCTGCGGTTCAGTCTTTTCAAATCCAAGACGTGTGGCCCAGACGGGCTCAGTCCTGCCCAGTAGAGGTTTGAGATTTGAGTGATCCTGAGAGTCATGAAGAATCTTATCAGTAACAATGTGTAGAGTTTGGCCATAACGAGTCATCGAGAACAAGTACGACAGCGTCGCAAAGGAAGAAGTGAAAATAGGAATGAACGGGCTGAAGAAGTCGATAGCAGGGAACAATAGATACATCTACGAAGTCAAGTAAGCTCTCAGTCGTGCGGGACCATATTTCGTTTCTGTCGCCACAGCCATTTTTTTTTTCCAACTACCCTCAAACTTACCCGGCAATCTGCCATTTGTTGAAAAATTTCATACAAGCAAAACTTTTTAACACTCAGAAACTTACAATGTCACAATTCAGCTCTACTTGGTAAGTAAATAATGCTTCTTGGACTAACTGTTTAGGATGAACGCGAACCGTCTCTCAATGCCAAACTCAGATCCCCTGTGGAACAATGGCAATCCAGAAGAGAATCAGCCCCCTTTAAATCAAGTTTTCTCTATCTACGACAACATCAAGCAACCCGTTCATGCTGATCCATACGGTATGGCTACTGTAGCAGAAAATGGTCAAGAAAAAAGACCTGCTGCTGACAACTTGAGCCATTTGGCATCGAAAATCGATCAATTAACAACTTCGGACTCGACTGCAAACTGGCCCTCGGTCTCTCGGTCCACAATTGCCAGTCCCCTTGTAGCTGGGAATGCTGTACCATCGTTGCCGCTCCACTCTCAGCAGCTCCCGCCTCAGCAAACCCAGAAGCTCCAGTCTCATCAGATTCAGTGGGTTTACTTGGATCCTTCAGGCAACGAGCAGGGTCCATTTGATGGAAACATGATGCAATCCTGGTTTAGTGCAGGGTATCTTCAGCCGAATTTGAAACTGAAAAGCTCGGTAGATTCATCATTCAAGACGCTGGGTGAATTTATGGCGGATTGCGGTGAGTTTGAGCACCCGTTTTTGGTTCCACTTCCTTTGGTGAATCAACACTGGAGTTCCTTGAATGCATCTACTCAACGACCACAATCACCGTGGATTTCGCATCAAAATTCTGTTGTAGACTTGGGTGCTCAAAAATCCGCCATTGACTTGAGCGAAAAGAATTCGCCTTTTGTTAGCAATGCCTCTTTGAATGCATTTGCCCCGGAGCCAGAATATAATATTCACGAGATTGTTCACGAGACCGAGGAACCCAATCAGACAGCTGTTCATGACTCCCTTCCCTCCAAGCACGAGCCTCTGCCAATGGAAGAAGAGATCAGAGAGCTCAAACCCGTTGAAAGTTTCACTCCCACAGAACCACAGGAAGCACCAAAAGAAACACAACCCTCTAAACCGAAGCTCGCCCCATGGGCTTCCAAATCCTCTGCCAAACCAAAACTCTCTTTGAAGGAGATTCAGGAAATGGAGGCGGCTGAAAACAGCAAGAGAAGAGAGCAGCAAGAGAGCGAATCAAGAGAAGCTGCGAAAATCGCAGCTGCAAAACTTCTAGAGGAAGAAAAGCTAGAACTAGAAGCGAGTAAACCAAAACAATTCTCGAAAAGTGCTCCATGGGCGGCTATCAAGTCTGCTCCCATGAAACCGGGAAAAACTTTGGAAGACATTCAAAGGGAAGAGGCTGCAGCTGCTGCCAAAGTTGCCAATGCTTCTGCCAAAACATCGTTCGCAACTGCTGCTGCTGCTTCTCCTGCTTCTCACGACACTGCATGGACCGTTGTTTCAAAGAAGAATATCCCCAAAGCCAAACCAAAACCCACCACAACGGCCCCACTTATTTCTGCATCCAAGGCTATCTCCCCTGCGATGCTCAGGTCGGCGTCTACCAACTCAGCCGTGCATCAACCAGCTGCGCCTAACACATCATCGTCTAACACATCCCCCTCAAGGGAGTTTTTGGCCTGGTGCCGTCAAAGTCTCTCTCAGCTGAATGATGGCGTTAACAAGGAAGATGTCCTTTCAATAATGCTGCAACTCCCTGTCGGATCGGAATCGCAGGAGATTATCGCAGACACTATTTACTCCAACTCGTCTACCATGGATGGAAGAAGGTTTTCCTCAGAGTTTATGAACAGAAGAGCCAAAGTGGAGAGTCTTGTTTCTGGTGCCGGCATCCATTTTTCGTGGGCCGAAGCTCAAGCGAACTCCGGATCTTCTGGTAATGCGGAGTACGATGACTGGAACTCTGCGTTCAAGGTTGTTACAAAAAAGGGAAAGAGAAGGAACTGAGTGCTCGAGCGGGTGTGATGCATTAATGTGTATATTCAATTGCACATTTCGATGACGTGCGATGAACCCCGCGGTCTTTTTTCGGATAAAGTCCCAACAGAAGTGACGGGCTATCCGCCGAGAGCTACCTCTCAACGCAAGTTATTGAGCGATTCTTGTTTCGTTTTTCTAAATTATGATAGCCACTACTAAACCCGAAATGACCAAGTAAAAACACAGCTACAATTACTTTCCACACCAAATAATCTATTCAAACGCCCCACTCTTTTGCGTATATCTCCCTCCGTTCGTCCACAGCCTTCACTCTACGTCTGAGGGCCTCGTTGAAGGTGACCTCTTGGCAAACTTGGAAAAAAGTTTGAGACCAGCCAGTCTTGACACTTTCCACCTCAACAGAAATTTCCTGCAGTTCCAGCTGCTGCAGTTTGGAAGCAAGTTTGAACCTTTCAAACATATCGTCTCCAATCGACCCCTTTTGATACAACAAGTTTATGTACTGTTCAGACTCCTTAAGCTTGAGCATTCTACGAATGGCCTCAGACCCCCTTCTTATTAGCGCAGCTTTCAAAACCTTGTCGTTCACTTTAGGTTCTTCCTGATCCTTGAGTTGCAAGTACATGTCTTTCTGCAAGTTTTCAGAGAATAGCGGCTTTAAATGCTGAAGTTTTGATATGTTCTTCTTCCGGTGGGCGATAGAAAATACCACCAGTGCACCGAGAAGGAGCCCAACGTATATAAGTGGAGTATACACGGAGATTTTCTTGAAAGGTTCTTCTTCCATGGTGGTGTGTGGATGATGATCACCACGAAACGTAAGCGAGGAATATATCATGCAGTTCCTAGGCGCTGGATTCTCACTGGCATAGATCAGATGAGTGTAGGTTGATTATAATCAGAAAGCGTTTTTTAGTCTTTCGTCCATATTTGAATTGGTCACTCGATCTCCGTATAGGCATGTTTGTTGGTCTTGTCTTAATTAGCCATACAGGCAAGATATTGAAATATTGTTGAAAGCTGCATCTTTACTGATATACAAGCTCACAGGGTCGTTCATTTGCATGCGATGAGCACCGGTCCTCATGAGCCTTCAAGAATTTCTTCGTAATGGGCTCAACCACTGGTAGGCTTTTAACATCGCAGAAAGTACATTACAGAAGGTCTCAGTGTGCATCGAAGCGAAAGTCAAAGGATGTCTTTTGCCTATTTATGGGAAGAAGTGGTATTTTTTCTGGTCGTAGATGTGCATTTGAATTATTTGAACACATCTATTCTGTCAAGAAGTGTCGTCCCTGAGTCATCAAGCTCTTCGATTTGAAGTACACTCAAATTCCAGGAAAAATTCTGATAGAAACGAAAATTGCGAATGCGTGACCACGATGACCGGAGCTCCAAGATACGAGCCGTTATCAACTTGCTAATCCATCTTATCCTCCTTAGCGAGTATACTTTACTGATCCGATAGAGTCACTGCAGAAGTAGTAGGTGTCAACACACTTGTAATCTCACAGTTAAGAGGTGGGGCGGTAAAACAAAAGGAAAACACATCGGAAAGGAAAGCTGGAGGTCAAGTCATTTAGCAGATCTGCTGAAAAGACATAGAGGGAAGTTTCAAAGCAAGACTGAATCACTGAAAGGCGATTCGAAGGAAACAAGAAGCAGACTAGTTGGGAATTGAGAATGTTGGAGATGATATTTTATTGACTTGGATGAGGGAGAGAATAAAAGCCCGTCTCATCTGAAACGCTTTATTCAGATAGTATCTCCCGACTGCTGGATCAATTCCACGAAAGCTTCTCATGTCGAGTTCCCCAGCTCAAAAGGTTTGCATATTATTTGCACACCACAACATCAATTAGACTTTGACTTGCTGAAAGCCGCAATGAACTCTTTCTTACTACGCAGGGACAGGTCTTTGGAAACAAGCTGAAGTTTACCACCTGCCACTTTTGCCCTCACCTCTTCCCATTGCAGGTCTTGAGCGAGAGGATATATCTTCAATCTATACTTCACCGCATGCAAAGAGGAGGCAGCTTGCCACAGGAAGCCAAATAGTGAAATTGGCATGGGAGCAGTGATCGCCCAACTGGGGGAGTTGCGCAGAGAGATGGCCTTGCACCTGAAATTCTCGCACAGTGAGGAAAGTTTTGTGTTCTTGCAGGCGAACGGCAAGACAGACTTGTTGTTGGATGTGGTTCCCTCGGCAAACAAAAATACCGTTTTGCCCTTGTAGTTATCAAGTTTCAACGGGGTCCCCCCATTGATTATGGGTGGCTTGAGAGACTGCAGCATTGCTCCCCAAGGGGAAAACTCGTGCCAAAGTCCACCACTATCTGGAATTAGGAATAAACAGTTGCCTTTAGATATGAAGTCTAAAACCAGCACGTCCAAGGGAGAAGTAAAGTTCACCACGCAAATGTCGTTGGCGGAAGGTTGGCTCAACCGGATGACTTTCTGGTTGGATCGCTTCACAAGGTCAACGAGAATCTCGATTTTGGACACATTGAACGTAACAAGTAGGATGAGCCTTGTGAGCGTTTTTCTTACAAATGGCATCATACAAAGTGCTAGAAGAGTGACCGACAGCGCAATCTTTACTATAAACACCACACTCCGTAGAACTAAAATCACCCCACCACGGTCCTCTCTGGGTAGCGGCATGAAAGGGGAGATCCCCGTGGGCTTATCTCGCCAGTGACTGAACTTTTCCATCTGATAGATGAGAATGTGTGGATGTGACAAACGTCGTTCAAGTTGATCGTTTATGTTCTTTTAGAATTATGCGTAGCGAAAGTCGCCTACCCGGCCCTAGACTATTGCTTAATATTATCCAGCTATGCTGGTTTTAGTATTGTCTTTACAAAAAGCGTTAGTCCAAGCATCTTGCTCCCCAGTTGAATCAGTAGACCGTGCTATACATCGAGATATGTTTCGCCTTGAAAGAGGATGTTCAAGAAGTGCTATCAATAGCCTCCCTGCAGGGTTGCTTGGCTCAAGGTCACAGTATGATGCCCGAGCGTTTAGCGAGTGAGAGAATTCTATATACACATAAACCATCCAACCGGGTGATAAGTGTGGTGATTACAGAGTAGATTCATTAAGTGAAAAAGAGATCAATTTCTGTGCCACCAATACAGATAGCATCTCGAGAGAGTCCCGACTGTCCTCATGAAGCGCGTTCATATTCGCTTAAAGTTTGTATCTATTTGTCCCGATTACTCAGTATGCTACAAGCTCGTGCCTGCTCTTGGCGGACATGATTTCCCATTGAGTTCCCTTCGAGGTGAGCTGGGCCTGGAACTATGCCTTTATGAAAACGTAGACTTCTTTCATATCCGACGCGATGAAAAAGTATCAAAAAAGAGTAAAATGAGTCGCTCTCAGGCCAGTGCGCTTACATACAACGACCAAAATTACACAGATTGTGGAGAAGTCAAAAACCACTGTTCGTAAAGGGCCGATGTGCTATGAATTGGAATGGCCTAGGGGATATGGAAACAAAATACTTTCGCATGGTTGAGACAATCCCAGAACTGAATTGCTGAGTTTAACTGCGACAGCTCCAGTGAAACGTGGACTATGAAATGGATAACGTACTAAAAAAAGAAATAGAGCCACACATCCCCGGTATGTAATGAGGGCTTTGAGGCGAACGGTGATGAGCCAATCTGATGCTTGAGATTCTGCAACAATAACGCCTGCTCCATCGATTTATAGACGCCTAAAGGGGACAGCTTAACCTCTTCGCAATAACTATCATTCAACAAAGCTAAATATGCATCTTCTTCTCCATCTCTGAGTGGAAGTCTGGGTAGTTGCTGGAAGAAAAATCTGTATAAACATCTTCCCAGTCTATGGTTGCCTCTTTGTTCATAAGGATATTTCTGTGGATATTAGAGGGACCGCCTACAATTGCTGGTCTAAAATCCGTTTCTAGCATCGAGAGTTCCATTTCTCTCCTAATAGGTTCGCCCGCGCCGAATATTCTTCTGTACATTTCCATTCTGGTGGCGTGCTGATTCGACTCCCAGTTCTTCAACCTATTTTCAAGCGGGTGCTTGTGATTCACCTGAGACGAAATACTCAAAGCTGCTGGCGCGGTTCCTGATCTCATTGCATCTTGCAAGACAGGGGCCGATGGAGCTGGCTCCCCGAATTTCACCGTGTCTACCTCGGTATGTAAATTGCTATCCGGAACAAGTCTCATTGACTTGGTGTTAGCATACTAGAAAGACTCATACTCACCATGATTGATTATCGCCACTAGCAATGTTTTGGTTCGCGCACGATTATGGAGCCAGCACCAAAGAGAATTAAGGGTTTACCCTTGTATAGATTGCGCTTTCGAATAGAAAATTCCCACAAGAGAGCTGCTACGGCAATAAAGTTTAGTCCCGATGGATCGTATCTTGCGTCTGCTTGTAAGTAAGGAAAAAACAAGGGGTTCTAACAATCAGCATCTGACGCTACTATCAAGATATGGAAAGCTTCAGACGGACAACCTTGTGCCACACTGCAGGGACATAGCAAGGGAATATCCGATCTGGCATGGTCGCCTGATTCCAAGTATATAGCTTCCGCGTCTGACGATATGACGATTAAAGTATGGTGTGTAGAGACAAACCACTTGGAACGAACTTTACGGGGACATACGTATCACGTGCGATGCCTGACGTTTAATTACAAGGGAAATCTTTTGATTAGCGGCTCGTCTGACGAAGCTATCAGAATTTGGGACTTTGCAAGGGGTAAGTGCCTAAAGACGTTGAGCGCACACTCTGATCCTATAGCTTCTGTTGATATTTCGTGGGACGGAACTATTATAGCCAGTGCGAGCTACGATGGGCTGATCCGGCTGTTCGATACCGAGTCGGGCCAGTGCTTGAAAACTTTGATCTACGATCGCGGTGGTTCCTCCTTCCCTGTTTCGTATGTTAGGTTTTCCCCTAACGGTAAGTACATTTTAGCCAGTACGCTTAACGGGAATATTCAGCTGTGGGATTTTATGAACGGAAAAGTTGCAAAGACCTTCTCGCATTCGAAACCTGTGGCTGAGTCTTATTCGTGTGCTACAAGGTTCCTCAGTCTACCCGGAAAAGATCCTATGATGTAAGTACTTTATTTTTTTCGCAAAACTCCCTCGCGCTTGCAAGATACTAACAAAAAGTGCCTCGGGATCGGAAAGCGGAGAGATCCTCGTTTGGGATATTCAGACAAAGAAGCTGGTGAGTGTAATAGAAACTGGCGAGGGGGAAGATCCAGTTATGGATATAGATATTTTGCAAGATGGCCAGATTATGGCTTCAATAACAAGCGGTGGTGTAATTCAAGTTTGGGATCTTGAGCAAAGCGAAAAAATGAATTTAACTACATAATTTCACCCGAAAAACCGCCATTAATGTGAGACAGAAGCGTGAAAGCACAGCTCCCCTACTCGACATTAATTTTTAAGAATGTGATATTCACCATCCCCGGCCGATGTGCCATCAAACTGGACCTTGCAGTATTTGCCTTTTTTGTCATCCTTGTTTGAGAACTTTTCGTATTCAAACTTTTCCCATTCTTTGGAAACCTTCTTCTTGCACTCTTTGAACTTTTCAGGAATCCCGATTGGAGGGCAGACCGGAACTGGGCTGATAACCTTGTTTTGATATTCCTCCTCGCTTTCGTATTCCTCCTCTTCGTACTCCTCTTTCTCTACATCTTGTTCAGCACCTTCCAAAATATGGATGGACTTCTTGGGCTTCTTGAACTTGCAATCTTTGTCGTCCTTCTCGACGTACTTTTCATAAGCAAATTTCTCGTACTCCTCTCCATGATGCTTTTTGTCGTTTTTTTCTTTGCAGTCATCACTTTTCTCCGACCAGCCTTGACCATAGCCGTCAGTCTTTACCTTGAAGCATCTGTACTCTTCAGTCTTAGGATACTTCTTGTGGTCGTGCTTGTCGTGGGTGTAAGAGTGCTTGTTCCAGTCGTCGGTGTAGGACTTACCGTACTTTTTGTCATCAGTGTATGACCTGGAGTATTTCTTCCAGTCATCAGTGTGTGACTTCCCGGACTTTTTCCAGTCATCAGAGTAAGATCTGGAGTGCTTTCTGTAGTCATCAGAGTAGGATCTGGACTTCTTGTGGTCATCATAAGATCTGGACTTTTTGTAGTCATCAGAATAAGATCTGAAGCGCTTCTTGTCGTCATGAGACTTGGAGTGCTTGTCAAAGTACCTGTCAAAATCATCGGTGAAGGATCTCCCGTGATTACGACGTCTGTCTTCGTGAGATGAATAAGATCCCTTACGGTCTTTCTTGTGGTCATCATCTTTGTAATAATAACACTTTTTGTAGAAATCATCGGTGGAAGATTTACCGTGGTGCTTCTTATGACGTCTATCATCGTACGAGGAACGGGAGTCTCTGCGGTGCTTCTTGTGGTCATCGTCTTTGAAGTAGCACTTCTTGTAGAAGTCATCGGTGGAAGATTTTCTATGTTTCTTGTCGTGTCTGTCGTCGTAGGAAGAGTAAGAGCCTCTGTGGTCCTTCTTATGGTCCTTGAAGTAGTAGCACTTCTTGTAGAAATCGTCGGTACAAGATTTCCCATGGCTCTTTTTATGATCCCAATCGTAGGTCTCGCACTTGGAAGAGCGGTCCTTTTTATGGTGATGATCCTTCTTATGGTCCTTGAAGTAGTAGCACTTCTTGTAGAAATCGTCGGTAGAAGATTTCCCATGGCTCTTTTTATGATCCCAATCGTAGGTTTCGCACTTGGAAGAGCGGTCTTTTTTATGGTGATCATCCTTCTTATGGTCCTTGAAGTAGTAGCACTTTTTGTAGAAATCGTCGGTACAAGATTTCCCATGGCTCTTTTTATGATCCCAATCGTAGGTTTCGCACTTGGAAGAGCGGTCCTTCTTATGGTAATCATCCTTCTTATGGTCCTTGAAGTAGTAGCACTTCTTGTAGAAATCATCAGTGGAGGACTTGTCGTGGTGCTTCTTGTGATCGTTACATTTCTTGTGGCACTCGTGTTTAGGAGTTTCACATTTCTTGTAGCATACATACTTTGGAGACTCATCCTTCTTATGGCACTCATCTTTATAAGAGTGGCATTTCGGGTACTCAGAATAACATTTCTTTTCATGCTTATCCTTGCAATCTTTCTTGTCATCCTTCTTCTTCACGAATCTCTCGTACCCGAATTTTTCCCATTCTTCAAACTCCTTTTTCTGGGAATGACACTCCTTATCTTCCTTATCTCCACATTTGAAATCCACTTTTTTGCACTTCTTGTCCTTCTTCTCCTCGTGGCACTTAGGCTCCTCTTCTTTTTTATGCTTAATATGTTTAGAGGCGCGGTGTTTCCAGTCATGGCACTTATCGTAGACAGCTCCGCGGAACGATGTCACGTTAATGTCTGCAACGAGGTAGGCTTCGGATTTGATGTTCTTGAAAGGCATATTCAGAATATCAGGCGGTGTGATTTTTTGATAGGGGATCCAGCTCCTTTTATAGTTTTCTGAAATCCCTTTTGTGTCCATTTACAAAGCGGATAAATGCTCATAACATGCTCAAAATGGCTCATCGCACAAACAAGGGCTAAGATGTTTGGATGCCACGAGAAGTCCTTGTCTATGTGATGCCATCGAGAATTGATCGAGTTCCCCCTTATGCCTCGGTCTATATAAGGAAAGCCATTTCGTTCTTGTTCACGTTCTCACCGACCTTTTTAATTGGTGCTTGTGGAATACACACAGCGTGAAAACCAACCATCTCCCTTTAGTCTCGTGAGGCGGGTGACGGCCACAAGTAAAAATGTCTCCAACTGCTTTCTAAGACTGTGGAAAATAAAATAGGAATTACCCCGTGTTTGAGCCGCATGCACCTTGTGCATAATACATGCATATCCTGATATAATAATAACCCATTGAAGATTCCTAACTAATTTACATAAATCCAAACACTTAACCATAAACCATACAAAACATTCAGATTACAATTCCTGAGAAGCTTCTGGCTTGCCAGACTTCTTAGGAAGCAAGTTCTGGTGAATGTTTGGCAGAACACCACCTTGAGCAATAGTAACGTCTCCCAAGAGCTTGTTCAATTCCTCGTCGTTTCTGATGGCCAATTGCAAATGTCTTGGTACAATTCTGGACTTTTTGTTATCTCTGGCAGCGTTACCGGCCAATTCCAAGATTTCAGCAGCCAAATACTCCAAAACGGCTGTCATGTAAACTGGGGCACCGGAACCGACACGCTGAGCGTAGTTTCCCTTTCTCAAAAGACGGTGAACTCTACCGACTGGGAAAGTCAATCCAGCCTTGGATGATCTAGAAGTTGAAGCTTTTTCAGAAGTTGCTGCTTTTCCACCTTTTCCACCGGACATTATAATAATAGTTTTTTTATATGATTGAAAAATGAGGGGGATTGGTCTAGTTTATATAGCGATGAAGTTGCATTTCTTGAACCAATGAAAAACGTGCATTACAGTGGCAAAAAGCGTGTTGTTGCATGTTGCTGTTCTAAATGTTGCGCACCGGTGTGGTATTTTTCAGCATGGCGGATTTACGCTGTTTTATTGTATATTTCGCGCATTTTCCTTGGGTTTCATGCAAAATTTCTTAAGTATGGCCATGTAAGCAAAAGGTGCATTCAGTATGAAATATACATCCGCGCGTAAATATCAGCACTGGGAAATAACAAACACAGAGTATATAAACCATCAGATATCTCATCCTTGATTTCAATTTACTTACACAATTAAAAATGGCACCAAAAGCAGAAAAGAAACCAGCTTCCAAAGCTCCAGCCTCGAAGACTACTGCCGGTAAAAAAACCGCTTCTACCGAAACTAAGAGAAAGACAAAGACCAGAAAGGAAACTTACTCCTCTTACATCTACAAAGTGTTGAAGCAAACGCACCCTGACACAGGTATCTCCCAGAAGGCCATGTCTATCATGAACTCTTTTGTCAATGATATCTTCGAGAGAATTGCCACTGAAGCTTCAAAATTGGCTGCTTACAACAAAAAGTCAACCATCTCTGCTAGAGAGATCCAAACCGCTGTGAGATTGATTCTTCCAGGTGAATTGGCGAAGCACGCCGTCTCTGAAGGTACCCGTGCTGTTACCAAATACACTTCATCTGCTGCTTAATTGCGCTAAGGTTATCTTGGGAAGTTGATTATATGGGTTTAGGTGTTTTTTAACGGTCTTAGTCCTGATATCAGGTTTGTATATTAGTATTTAATGGAAATGATTTTACTCGAAAAGTGATTTTCTGGGTTTACCAAGTTGGAAGAAAGGTGCCATGATGAGATTCGATTGTTATGGCAGTAATGCACCAGTAGTCTTTTCCGATAACGTTCTGCGGTGAATGCCTATGATTGCATGGATTGTTGATCTAATGCATCTTTAGGCTGAGAAGCAGAAAACATTTCAGAAATTTTCAGTCAGTAACTTTTAGGCTGATGAAGATTCTTTTTTTCCTTCAGATGAGATGGAGTCAGCATTAAAAAGCTTCTGTATCTTTTTGAGTGTATGCACATTGATCCTTTCCGCTGACGGGGTTCGAAAATTATCTTCTGTAGCTTCATCGCTGAATCAGAAACTTTCAGCTTTAAGAGATCGAAACCTATTTTAGAATTATAGGTTGGCAAATACTTGCACCTTCTCCAACACACAATTCAGATAATCATCAAATCAGGAGTCATGGCTGAACCAGACGATGAGTATCAGTCTTCTTGAAATGCCATAAGGAGCATCCATTGAAAACACGGAAGCGAGGCTATATCAGCTGAATCATGCGCCTTCAGGGGATTTCAGAACATCAACGTTGGCATGACAGCAGGAAGCGCCATAAGGAGCTTTTCATCATAGACACAGTCATTATTACAAAAGTGTGGCATATCACCCTATACTAGCTCAATCGTTGAAATACTTGATTAAACCGATAGAGATTCCGGTAATAGACTAGCTAGCATGCAAGTCAACAGTTTGAATACTATATGCCATTGACTGGTCATGCTCAAGTACAATAGACACGTTGGATTCGTCATTCTTTGAAACATTGGGAAGCGGAGACTCGACGCGACTTGCTTCATGTCCAAACGCGCAAGCAATTATTCTCTGTTGTCTCAGAGGGACGGCAAGGACAGAAGCTTCTTTTCTTCGCCCGCTATTGAATGAAGCCAATTATCGGCACAACAAAATAGCCGGTAGATTCTATATACACTCTGTCTCGTAAAACACCCATGGACCGTATTTCAGCTCAGTAGGTGCATATCCATAGAGATAGCGGTAAAGATCCAGCAACTCCTTCAAACCATGGCAGCCAGCAGAAAAGGCTACTGTCGGTCAATAGTTGACCAATTTCCAGTACAATATTCATGTTAGATTATATCATTTTCCCGAATCCCTCGATCGCAATAATTGATCCTCAGAAGGGGAAACTGGAGGCAACTTGCTTCTCATATCAGACGTGCAAAGACCTATCTCTACAATCTTTGAGAAGAAGAAAGAGACAGGAAAAATCCACTCAAAACTCGTTTGAAATTATATATCTAGTCTCATGAATCTCCGGGTGACCACAGCCGTGAGTCTTCATCTATTATTAATCGCCTGATATCTCTCGAGGCACTATATATATAGCACTTATGTAAAACCAATGAACTAGCGTTAGAAGAGAATTGATGAATGTCTAAATTTAGGTTTTGTCAACTTGACCATTTGAGATGCACATGCTGCGTGTTGAGGCTAGCTTTATATACTGACTTCTTTGGATCGTTTAAGAATCGAGTCCAGAAAACCGTGGTGCGAAACCATCCATCGCGAACACAATAATGCATTAATGCATTAATCCAGGTAAGGTGCGAAAGGGCTCAAAGCCATATCGTGTAGTAAACTAGGGGCTCAGAAACTTAATGCTGCAACTATAGAAAGTAATGCCAGAAGGAAGAGTACCAACAGCTGCTGACAACAAACAACATCTGCACACCTCACTTTCTGTCACATCCTATCATCATTGTGTGCATATTATAACGATGCGAAACATGATGTGTCAGGTCTTCCAACTTCTGTGTATTTTCCCTCGTCAATGAATCGTTCCTGTCGACTTTATTACAAGCACTCTTGCATCGACATTTGGCTGTGCTTACTAAAATATGCTTACTAATCCCATGTATCACTTGGATTAGTAATTGATACATACTAATCCCATGTATCACTTGGATTAGTAACTAATACATATAAAGTAGCGTAGATTAGCCACAACTTTATCCACATCATCATCATGTCTCAATCAATCAAAGTATTCATTACTGGCGCAACAGGCTACATCGGGGGCGAGGTATTATACCAGCTGACCCAGGACAAGCAGAGCCCTTATGAAATTAGTGCTCTTGTCAGATCTGAGGCAAAGGCAGAGAGCCTTGCCTCACTGAACGTGAAGCCAGTCATTGGAACTCTCAGCGACGTTAAGCTGATCAAGGAGAAGGTGAACGAGAGTGACGTTATCATCAATACGGCTGATATTGACGATCTGGTTTCTGCCAATGCGATCAAAGAAGCTCTTGTGGAGAAGAAATCCTCAACAATTCTTCTCCATACTTCTGGTACAGCTGTGCTACAGGATGGGCTTTCTCCATCTTTTGGAGCCAGTGACAAAGTGTACGGGGATATTAGCAGTAACAAGGAGATCAACGAGCTCGGTGATTCACAGCCACATCGCGATGCTGACAAAGTTATCTTGTCGATCGAGGAACTCAACCCAGAGTACGTGAAGACTGCAATAATTTGCCCTCCAAACGTTTTTGGTTTTGGTAGAGGCCCTGGTAATACTATCTCTGCTCAAATTCCTCTTCTGGTGAAGCTGGCTCTGACAAACAAACAGCCAGTAGCTGTATTCAGCGGTAAGGCTTTGTGGAACCAGGTCCACGTCCAGGATTTGGCAGGGTTATACGTGCTGCTGCTCGAAAAGCTTCTCAAGTCTCCAGAGTCTGTTGCAACAGGCAAAAAGGGCTACTACTTTGCCCAGGATGGTAGCCCGATCAGCTGGAGAGAGAAATCTGAAAAGATTGGTAAACTTTTGAAAGGGAAAGGGTTGATTGAGAAAGCAGAAGTCGCTGAACTGACTCCTCAGCAGGTGGCAGATCTGTTTGGAGGTATTGCTTTCATTCCCTATGCTATTGGAACCAACGCTAGGTGCAGTGCAGAATTGGGTAGAGGTTTAGGTTGGAACCCTACTCAATCCAGCGACGATGATTTCTGGAATGACGTGACAAAGGTTGTGGATTATGTCACTGCGAATGCGTGACGGGTCTATAATTTCATGATAGAGTTTGTTTTATTGGTTTAAAGCCTTTAGTAGGGACAGTATCGTGGATGAGCATTCGCTGGTGAGTGCAATTTGAAATAGCCCACAATGCGAAAGATCGAAATCTTGGCTGGGGGTGGTGAGTTTGAAGAGCTCAACCCATGGCTTTTACGCGAGATTCCGTAGCCTGGGGTATACCTTTCACCCGATTTTCAAGTTTTCTAAAGCCTTCTGTCGTAACAGACTAAATCGTGAACCTATGAAAAAGGTGTCATGAACAGCTCATATCTGGCGCAACGCGGGTCACTTTCATCACGTGGGTCACTTTCATCACGTAGGTCACCAGAAGCGCAAGTAAGTGCGCTCTACCGGATTCATTCAAATAGTAGTTGAAACAAAAAAAATTATGATAATTTCCGCTTTCAAGGTACAGCAGGCTACCTACTTGCATGACCCTCCTAACTATTGTGATATTCTCTAACAACATAGTTCTGAACACTTGTATTATTTGTATGAGAAATAAGACAAGCTCGACGAGCAAGTTGCGTCACATTGTTTTCCTGGATTACGGCTGGTAATACAACAAAGAAAACACGCAATATGTCATTAAATATTAGATGAGAGAGCAGTCAACCAGTGAACATCGGGATCGTACATGTCTCTGTTGATGCTGATACACCTTCTGTATTCGAGGAGTATTTTAGCATTAAGAGAAAGAAGTAACTGGGGAGACATTTGGCATCTCACATGGAAAATCTAAGTGCAATGAATAATCTTACTATTGTGAATATTTCAACAATCATCGAACATCGGGAACCTTTTTGCCTCCCTCACATGCAGTGAACAAGATAAAGAGAGGGATTCAGCAAAATAACGCTTGAGATTTAGAAAAAGTCTCTTAAAACATGCTTATCCATTTTGTGATCTAAACTTTTAGGTCGAACATTTTTATTCGTATTCTTTGAGATAACCTCACAACGATAGGCTTTATATTTAAATAAACTGTCAGATTTTTTGGTCACAGAAAACAAGGTAGAATTTTTTTTTTCTCAATTTGAGAAAGAATCGGCTTTATTTGATTTTTTCTGAGCAACTTCCAGCAACCAATCTCTCAAAAAGTGATCAAAGCTTGAGAGAAGGGTTGCTGCACTTTTGCCATTGCACTCAAAATAATCCACATTGCACTCAAATACAACTCAGAATTGCACTCAAAATTTAAAAACAGAACTTGCACTCAAAAGGCTTTGAGAATTTTAATTCAAAAATGAGAATCAGATCGAAATCTGGCAGCCATTCAGCCTGAGGTACATGTTAGGAATATTTTTATTGGCAAACCAAACAAGAATTCAAAGCGTTGAAGCCGTTCAAAAGTTATTTATATACAAAGTAGAATAGTCCTCAACTATTCATCAACGGAGTATTACTATCTATTGATACTCTTTCTGTGTGGCTGTTTATTTCTGATAGCATTCTTTTATTCTTTTTAATTCGTTTGGACTGGAGTCTCATGGGGACAAGCGGTAGCCACCCGTGCTTTTCTTCATAGTTGAGCATTGCCAATACAGCTATAAGTATAGCCCAATAAACATTATAGCTTATGACAGAGCCGTAAGTTGCACTATTGGTCCAGCCTAAAATTGCTGTGAAAATGACCCAGCCCTGATCTCTTTCACCGTTACAGCAATTGACATGCCACACAGACTGAGATATGTCATATGATCCCGGGCCCGAACCTACCTCGCTCATATCCTGGCCATTGCAGTTAATGATATACCTTTGAAGCTCAAATTGCCAAACTCCTTTAGATAGAAGTCCAGCCGCAACTAAGTACAAAAGACAAGAAGATGCAATCAAGAAAATCCTCAGTGGCATTGTGTTTCCACTTTTGTAAAAAAGAAAACCAACAGAAACTCCCACGAGTAGACCGAGAAGAAGTGAAAGCGGTACAGTGCGCAAGTCTTCATTTAGACCGACTCCGCCGATGAATACAACAGCCTCCATCCCCTCTCTAAGAGTTGTTACGAAAGGCAAAATGAACATGGAATACTGAGCGCCAAAGTCCATGAACCGCGACTTCGAGACTGGAGCTAAAGACTCAGTAAAATTTTGGTTTTTTAAAAGACGAACCAACTTGGCTCTCCATTTCTTCTTTAGCTTATTAATCCTTAGCATTGCCAGTCCCATCACAGAGAGGATGAAACATGCCAAAATGGAAAAAACTCCCTCCCAGTAGTGTTCTGTCAATGACCAAAGGTCCATACCAATGATGTGGAAAACCATGATGAAGACTCCTCCTATCAGCAAGCAAAGGGCCAACCCGCAAAATCCTCCCATCCAGACTTGGAGTGTAAGCTTTTGCTTGAGCATAGCCCTTTCTTGTTGTCCTTGTTGTCCTACTTGATTTGATTCGAAGCTTTGCGCGATGAAAGCTAGCAACACAGAAATAATGATTGCTGATTCCAGCGTCTCTCTCAAGATAATGACAAAAATCTGGGGGGAAAAGTATCTTTCAATCATTTTCGAGAATTAAGGGTTCATGCACGTTTATAAGATGGATCTGATAATGTCCGATAAATCCGTGCATGCATATTAACGTTTATGAGGAGGCAATGCGAACAATAACACGCTTACCTAATTTAACAAGTCCGTGCAAAAACCCCTGAGTTTGCTCGATGCACAATAGAGGAACATTCCATTTCAGGCCTTTGATTTTAGTTTAGAATGTGAATGAAATAGGAAGGGTTGGCACTTCTCCCCAAAGATATTAAATTGATTCACCAGAAAGCGAGATTTCTTGGTGTCATTTGCAAAATGTCAAACCAATCATGGTGTTCCATCAAGCCTTTGAAACAAAAGGGGCTTTCCTTGTCAATCATCCTATTGCGTAATGATGATTGCATAACCAGTCACATACTTCGTACGAAAAATGGAAAAGCTGATTCGACAAAACTGTTTTGACAGTAAATTAAAGGCGTAATCCATGATCAGCTATACTCTACGTTTTTTTTGATTGATATTCGCATGAGCGATCCCATAGTAAACATTATCTGGTCAGCAGTATGTCAGCATCATCGCTTCTCGCTGAATATATCGCGACTATTTTCTTAGTGTCACCACTTCGGCTCTAAAAGTATGCGCCTTGTACTGCGAAGCATAAATGGCGAGGCAAACCAGCAATGACGTGTGTCACTGACGAGGAAATCTCACGCAGAAGCCGATTCACCATGTCCACAAACGAGAGGTTGACATTATCATGTAGGGCCATAGCTTGAGGGATCGGTTCGTGAGATTCTTCCCGAAAAGACACAATTTCTTACAGTGCTCACTCACCATTCAAAAATTTCGAAAAATTCGAGGTTCTTTAGGCATCAAGTGTATGCTATCCGATGAAGGCGATGAGTCTTTTCATGAGATCACATACCATTCATGCCAATGGTGAAGCAAAAAGAGGTTATGAAAATTTTCAAGAAAAAGCCGACCAGAACACCAAAGGTGCGACGTGAATCCTCAAATTTGACAGTGACGCAATGTGAGTATCTTATATGGTGCGCCTGCTTCTTCAAAGGAAGGCTCGACTATTCTCAGCAGTTTGTTATTGCCTCGCAGGATACAAATAATATTATAATCAAGCATTCTTCTTGGCTGTGTGCATTGAAATTTCTCCGTTTTGTCTTCTTCAGGCTCATGGTCATTGATCTTTATTCCATTGTGCACTAGGCAATCATTTTGCCATCTTGTCTCGATAACCTCAACATACCCAATGTGCAGCAAGACTCCCGCTTTTATAGCGTTCCATGATTCAAGACATAGCGAATGAAAAGCTTAGAAGATGCGAAATGAATATTGAGAGGAAGTATAGAAAAAGAAATATGTTCAATGCGAAATAGGCTGCCACAGCTCTAACTTTGTGTAGATCGATGGTGATGAACCAAAAACTTGTGTCATTTCTGAAACATGGATCAAATAGGTTGAAACTTTTTCGGAAAGTGGTCAGACCTCATTCAGGGCTCATGATAGGTTTTTAAGTGCTTCCTCGTAAGAGTTTCCCAGAACAGTTAGGCAATAGACTCGCGCCTCCTACAGTGGTCTCAATACCACTTTACTAGGCTGTCAAATAAAAGAGTCACTTGACCGAGTTTGGTGATGACATCTCTTTTACCTGGGGAAAGCTTTAATTTAAGAGATTTGTCATCCTATGATGATTCTTCACACACCCTTGCACCAGAAGCACCATGCCAACTCCATCTGATGATGCTTCGAGTAATATAAGTGGAGCTTTTGTTGGGATGAGTCAGCTTTCAGACTTCACCATTACAAAAAAACTTGGGGAGGGAACTTTCGGCGAAGTCTCTAAAGCGTTACAGAAGTCTTCTGGAAGACTTGTTGCACTGAAAAAACTTATAATACACAATAACAAAGACGGGTTCCCAATAACGGCATTTCGCGAGGTTACCATTTTGAAGAAGCTCAAGCACGAAAACATCTTACAACTAATAGACATGGTGTGCGTGGATAGCGACTCAGGAAGCAAAAATTTCGCAGGATCCACATTCTACACCGTGAGCCCGTACATGTCATGTGATCTCAGCGGGCTGCTTGAGAACCCTCGTGTCAAGTTCACCATCCCTCACATCAAATGCATCTTACGCCAGATGCTTCAAGGAATTGATTACTTACATGGTATGCGATATCTGCATCGTGATATAAAAGCGGCCAATATACTAGTAGATCAGTCAGGGTACGTCAAGATTGCCGATTTTGGGCTGGCAAGAATCTATCACGGACCTATCCCGGAACACCGGAAACCGGGAGGCGGCAAGGTTCCATATACAGGTCTTGTTGTAACTCGATGGTACCGAGCCCCCGAACTGTTGTTGGGAGAACGGCTCTACACAACAAGTGTGGATATGTGGGGGGTGGGATGTATATTTGGAGAGCTGTTCAAGAAAAAGCCAATTTTGCAAGGAAAATCCGACATGGATCAAGCTTTTCTTACTTTTGATCTATGCGGTTCTCCCACGGAAAAAGTTTGGCCTGGATCGGAAAAACTGCCTCGGAACGGAGCGATTTTCAAGAATAAACCGGGAAAGCTTAAAAGCGAGTTTCGAGAAGTAGGCCCAGAAGGAATGAGACTTCTTCAGGGACTTTTAAATCTCGACCCGTACCAAAGGCTGAATGCACAGGATGCTTTGCACCACGATTACTTTACCAAAAACCCTCTCCCCGTGGAACGACTGCCTGCGTTTGAAGACAGTCATGAGCAGGATGTACAGCAGTTCAAGAAAGAAAAATCCGAATCTTTGGGCTTGACAGATCCCCACGCTCCCAACGTCTATAATCCAGTTCCGAAGGGACCACGTGATCGCAGACAGCAGCAGAGAGGGTATCCGCCTAGGGAAAACAACCCCAATAACATAGCTGTCAACCCCAACAGGAATAGGATGAATTTTTCGAGGATTCCGCCACCGCACCGGCTACACGATGGCCTTAGTGGCAGCGCTGTTGACGAGACACCGTATAAAAAGCATAAACCATAGACATTTTTCTTTTTCAGAGGTTTTTTTCCATAATTATATCCCTTCATTTCTTCTCCTCAGCAATTTCTCTGTTTCAACTTTTCCAACTGACTTAGATTGGACGCTGCTCCCCTCAAGTTGTCGCCCACAAGCGTCACTCTTTGAAGCTTGTTGAGCTTTTTGAGGCTATATTTGAAGATAGCGAGAGACAAAACCACAGATGCCACCGATACTATATGAAACCAGTGGTTTTCTTCCTCTATGAAATTTTCCAAGTTCATCCCGTAGAGAGCAGCCACATAGAGCAGACCACCAAAACTCATTAGCCCTATGCTAAACCGAAGCCCCAAGATCATGATCTGGTTTCTGTTCGAGTCCAGAACAATGTTGATGATTTCTTCGGTAGTTTTCATGTTTCTCAGCAAACTTTCCACCGTTTGCACAATCTCATCCAAGTGCTTGTAGTAACTCTCCAAGAGCAGTTCCACCTCCTGGTGATCTTGCTCGTGTCTAGGTGCACCCTTTCTCTTGTCTGTTAGATAAAGCTCAGCAAGTTGGTCATCCTGTTCCAGCAGTTCGTCGAATAGATCTCTGATAAGAACAGATTTCTGGTGAAACTGCTTCAGTTTTTTAGACTGCACAAGCAGATATCGCAGTTTATTCAAATTCAAGTCTGTTTCCAGCTCCGAAAGTATACCATGGACAACGGTTGAGTGAACCTTCATCTCAGATGTTAGGTTCGAATATACGGATATAAGGATAGCCTCTAAAGCTCGTATTTCGTAGGGAAGCTCACCACCGTCTGTGCCAGCCTTTAGTCTGTTTGCCATATCTTTTACAAGAAGCAGATGAGTATGTGTATCTGTTGAGCCGTAGCTGAATAGGGTTACCGAGTCAGCCTGAATAAGTGCCTTGACGTGGAGAATATTGACCAGAATAGAGGTCTGGCGTACAAGCAGTGATGGGACTATATCATCGTATCCCTTGTCTATTTTGCGCAGATCCCGTGGAAGAAGATGGTGGTTTCCGATAAGCTCTGTTTTCTTGAATTCTGAAGATACCGTGCTAACCTGGCCTAGGGAATCAAACACAATACATCGCAGTAAAGATCCAGTGGCAGGGTTTCGCTGTACGAGATTTTTGGTTAGCAGGGTTTTGCTATATTCGTGTTGAGAGATGAAGCGCTGCAGACGGAGAGGTCCTTTGCAGCTAAATAAAGCTGTGACCCTTCCCCGGATCATCTTGTATGCAATATTTTTCATACGTTACAGGGTGCCCTTTATTTTGAGTAAATGCATCAAATGCACCTGGATAAGTAAGAGCTTGGAAAAAAACAAAGGGTTGCCATGCTTATAGAGACAAAATTAATCGCTGCAAATGCTGTAGCGGATGACTGCGAGGAGGGCAGTTAAGAGGGCAGTTAAGAGGGCAGTGAAAATTTATAGAAGAAGGCAATTATCGTTTGAGGACTTCGTACGCCAAATCGAACAACGGAGAACTGGATGGGAACCTGATGTTTCGTAGAGATCTTTTTCCTGCATCCTTTGAGCTTATGATCCCTGCAGATGCAATACAGAATATCATGCAAGCTGAAAAAGCCTTACTAATCCAACAATGCACTACAGAAACTGAAAAAACGTCCTCAAGTCTTGTTGTAATATCCTCAAATATTGATTATATAGCTCTATAAAGCGGTTGCATGTTTTAGACAAACCCTCACAGTGTGCGTGACTGTTCCCTCGAGTATACCCCGCTGTCATATGACCAATTCAACCACTAAATAAGGGAACCTGTAAGTTTTATTTCTGTCAGGTAATTCCAAACGAGATTTTTAAATGCCAGCAGACAGATGTAAAATGTGTTTCAATTCGAATCGTAGAGGTGAGGCCCAAAAACAAAAGATTGATCACAATGACTTGTCACCAGTCTCAACAGACGATACTTATGGGACAAATTCAGTTTGCAACCGGTCGGCTGGGACTGCGTATTCTGTGATGGCCCTCTGTTTTCAATAACCTCGATGGATTCGTTCCATCAACATGCTCTAACATGTTTTTCGATACCTTCAAACTCTCCGAGAACACCTGCCAATGAATCGCTCAAATTGCTACATCAGATAGAAATATGTTGATAGTTCGGGGATCTGGGAGCCTCAGTCGGGGTATCAATACCAGGTTGAGCAACTCCGGCAGGTTGATTCATTCTCAGTCTTGATTGTTCTCTCATTTGACAATGTAAGGCTTTTATTCTACCTAAAGCTGCTACATAGTTGAGGTTTGTGGCCTCTTTTATATACCGATTGATGTGGGGAAACACATGTGAT